>WTSP01016974.1:0-41548 GCA_025331215.1 Actenoides lindsayi
GCCAGCACGCCCTCTAGCGGCGGCGGCGGGGCGGGGAGCGGGGCGGAGAGCGGCGCGGGGCGGAGCGCGGGGCGGAGCTACCGGCGGGACGCGGGGCTGCTGGGGGTCCTGGGGCTCCAGGGGAGGACTGGGAGGGGGCGGGAGGTTACCGGCACCCGCGTGGGCCTGGGGGAAGAGGAGGGGTCGCCGTGGAGCGGCCTCAGGGGTCATCCCGCTGCGGGGAGGGGTGAGAGGCCTGGGCGGGGGTCCCGGCTAGCGGGAGGCCTGAGGCAGCGGCCTGAGGGCACCTTCCGCGGCCTGGCTCGCGCAGGGCTGGGGTTTGCAGATGGGCAAATCCCGTCCCGGGGCAGCTCCGCGGCCGCAGCATCCCCCCCGGCCTCGGCACTCAAGCCTGTGTCAGTCTTGCCTGAAGAAGCGAGGCTGTAACTGGCAGCGGTTCGGGAGCTGCTGCTGCGGGAGTTCATCTGTCTGCATGGCAGGGCCCGGGACAAAGAGCTGGGCTGGGGGCTTAGCCCCATCTCCATGCTCTCCGTGGTCCCTCTGTGGGACCATCACTGGGCTCAAGACATGGCCAGCTAATAGCCTCATTGCGTTTCCTGCTGCCCTTAAAGCCTTTGGTGCTTCTCTCCTTATACCTTCCCCGCTCCTCACAGTGCCTTCCTTCTCCCCGCGTACCCTTCTGTATCTGTAGGTACCTTAGAAGCACTTGTGAAGCGATGCGAACAGGTGAAGTCCAAGGGCTGTCTGATGGAGGATCTTTACCTGTGTACTACTAAGTACACTGAAGACCCAGCTCATTCCCGAGCTGCAAATACATCTGTGGTCGTGCACGGCCACCCACGTGTGAGCCCCATGGGGTGTGTTCAAGAGTCCTACATGTCTTTAAAAAGCGAGACACTGCTCTAGCAATCAGCAGAGAGAAAAAATGAGCTACAGAGTGCTGAGCAGACAGGATGAGAGCTCCTGCTTCTTGCGTTTCTCATAAATAGCCGAGAGTTTATTCTAAAATCCATATTCACAACATACCTTTTAGGAGACCACATATAGTCAAGAAGCTGGCAAGCAAACCGCTATTCACTGAGAGAGGAGGTGAGCAGTTGGTATTCTCATGAATCACTGCTTCCCACAGTTAATAATTTTTCCCTTGTCCCGTTACTGTGATAATACTTTTTTGTGATATCCGACCAAGAAGTCAATTACAGTCAACTGAGGAGGTAAATAAAACAGCCAGGTATGAAATGCTGTGCTGGCTTAATACACACATAATGAGTGTCCTGGCATTCACTGAGGTAATGCAGTATTGGTCTTGAAATAATATAACCCCCTCCATCCTGTTCTACAAAATACCCCTTTTTTACACTAGGTGAATGTTGAGAATCACTGAAGATAAATATCCCAGATGAGACTTAATCTGCTTGGGCCAACGGCAGAAACTACAGAAGAAAAGCCTCCGTGTCTGGATGAAAGATGCAGGACAAGACAGGTGAGTTCTGAGCCAGCTGTCTGTACACTTACTGGAAATGAAGTTCATTTTAACTAATTTCAAGACCCAATGTTGCTCAGAGTTTCAAGTAAATGTATCGTTTTAGTGTCATTGTCGGTCATCAATTATTCAAAGTGCTTTTAGAACACGTAACACGTGGAAAACAACAGGGAGCACATTTAAGACTAGGATACCTATCACTTGCCTCCCATGTGCCATGCCTCAAAAAATGCAAAGAAACTACATAATACTCTGAGAGAGCAGATGCGTTATGATCACATAAGTGAGGGGACAGTAAAACGCCTTCATTAGTGACATATTCCCTCTACAGAAGGTGATAAAATCATTTTTTCTGTTTTCTATTAAAAACAAAACAAACAGGGAAAAAATATCTATTAAACTGGAAAGCAGCCAACTGAAATCATGCAATGTTTTGTAAGGGACCTTTAAAGGTCATCCAGTCCAACCCCCCTGCAGCAAGCAGGGACATCTTCAACTGGATCAGGTTGCTCAGAGCCTTGTCCAACCTGACCTGAAATGTTTCCAGGGATGGGGCATCTACCACCTCTCTGGGCAATCTGTTCCAGTGTTTCACCACGCTCATCATTAAAAATGCCCTTATATCTAGTCGAAATGTCCCGTCTTTTAGTTTAAACCCATCACCCCGTCCTTGTCCTGTCACAACAGGCCCTGCTAAAAAGATTGTCCCCATCTTTCTTATAGGCCCCCTTTAAGTACAAAAAGGCCACAATAAGGTCTCCCCAGAGCCTTCTCTTCTCCAGGCCGAACCACCCCAACTCTCTCTCAGCCTTTCTTCACAGCAGAGGTGTCCCAGCTCCCCAGCCGTTGCTGTGGCCTTCTCTGGCCCTGCTCCAACACGTCCCCGTCTCTCTTGTGCTGAGGACTCCAGAGCTGGACTCAAGGTGAGACCTCAAGGAGAGTGGAATAGAGCGGCAGAATCCCCTCCCTCGACCTGCTGGCCACACTTCTTCTGACGCAGCACAGATGCGGTTGGGCCTCCCGGGCAGCGAGCGCACGGTGCTGGCTCGCGCCCGGCCTGTCACCCACCAGCACCCCCGAGTCCTCCTACGCAGGGCTGCTCTCAGCCCCTCCATCGCCCGGCCTGTGCTGCTAACGGGGATCCACTGGATTTTGGTGGCCGTGCCCAGTTACCCCCGGCAAGCGGCACCCGGCCCTCGCTCGGTTTCACGCCGAAAAGGCCATTCCCGGGCGCGGGTGTCGCCAGCGTCCCTCCTTTCCGCACTACATTTCCCGGCATGCTCAGCTCCGGACGCCCCGGCATGCTTCGCGCCGGGCCCGAACTACACTTCCCGGCAGGCCCCGCGGGCGGAGGAATACATCACCCAGCGGGCCCCGCGCCGCCGCTCCGCGCATGCGCCGCCGAGGGCTGGGCTGTTGCTCCCTGACGGGCGGCTGCGGCGGGTCCTCGCCATGGAGTCCTACGACGTGATAGCGAACCAGCCTGTCGTGATAGACAACGTGAGTGCGGGCGGCCGCGTGTCCCGGGCGCTGGGAGGGCGGGAAGGGCCCGCGGGCCGCAATCCCTTTGTCATCGGGGGCGGCCGCGCCCCGCCCGCCGGCCCCTTCCCCCTCCCCCGCCGGCCTGGCCGCCGCCTCGGGCCCTCGTACAGCGCCGTGCGCCGCGTCCTCGCGGGCCGCCGCCGGGGCGGGGCCGCCGCGTTTTGCCGCAGCCGCGATTGGCTGAGCTGCCTGCCTGTCACCCGCCGGAGGGCCGCTGCCCCTCGCTGGTGGGGAGCGGTCCCCGCCGCCGCCGAGGTGCCTGCTGGCTGGGAGGGGCGGGACGACCCCATTGGCTGGGGCGGCTGTCAGTCAGCGGGGCTAGGCCGCGCTTACCTGCCGAAGCGGTGCGCCTCTCGCCCCGCCCTCCAGGAGACCACCTGTGCTCATTGGCAGCTCGAGCTGTCAGTCAGGCGGGGCTGCACTCCGGCTCCGCCTCGTCACTCTTTGTGCCTGGGGGACAATGGCGGCCGGTGGGCCCGGCCTTGACCAGAGTCCCAGCATGCTCTGGGGCAGGCCTTGGCCTTACTCCCGGCATGCTCTGGGGTGTCTGCGCCTCCCTGGTGAGGTGACAGCCCGCGGCCGGCCCCGCCACTGCCACCTCCCTGGCAGCCCCAGAGAGACGGGGCCGACCGCCCCCATGGCCGGCCCAGGGGTGGCAGCGAGGGAGCAGCGGCACCCCCGGCGTGGGTTCCCATGGCGAAGCCCACAGGAGGCAGAGCTCCCAGAGGAGCTGCTCCCAGCACAGGTTGCATCAGCTGTAGTTTGACAGTAGGGTGTGGTGTCACAGATGGCTGCTGCTAGCTGATAGTGCCTGTCATTAGCTCCGAGCGGACCTTCAACCTGCGTGGGTGATAGCCCGGTTTGAGATGAATGGCACTGATTGTCTTGACGAGATGTTTCTGGGTCCAGTTCTGATTAGCCACATCCATGCTGCCCTTCCAAGAGAAACCACCATCCAGGAAGGGGTGGGAGGGCATATCTTGGAGAGAGCCTCCTTCAGTGTAGTGAGTCACAGATTACGCTCCTCCCCTCCGAGTACTGATTCAGATTTTGTTGTTTCAAAGGGTCAGTGCTGTGCTCTCTTCTTTCTCCATAATCTTAATTTCTGCTGAATCTTTTTGCCATATGACGTGTTGACTTGCTAGTCTAGCACAACCTACTGCTTTTTTTCCCTATAAGATGAATGACTGTAGGCCTTCTCAGATCAAGTAAATTATTTTTCTGACTCCTTCTTTATTATTGATCCCAGTTTGCTCCGTAGAACTCTCTGATACAGTTTTGGTTTTGTTTCTTCCCCTGGAATCACAGCAGAGAGATTTAGGTTAGATGCTGAAGAAAAATATCTAATGAAAAATGAGATTAAGCAGCAGAATTTACTATATGGAGAAAAATATGTTATCTTCTTTATTGGAGACATTGAAGAATAAGTTATGGTTATCGTTCTTAGAGGTAACTGGAGTAGCACCGACCCTGCTGTGGTGTTATTTCCAAGCACTCTGGTATTGCGAGGACGTTTGTTGTGCTGTAGTCATTTAATAGCAGCCAACAGCTAATTTCAGCATGTCCTTTTGTAATTCAGTGCCATGATTGCCGTCCTTGCTTCAGACCTGAAGAAGGGCTCACATGCCAGCAACTGACTGTGTTTCTTTTTTCATTTTATCAGCTGGCCTTATAAAAGCTAATTCTTCTTCTTGCCTCTCTGATAAATGAGTTCCCCCCCCTCGCCTCCCTGTACAAGCAGAATGAAGCAGTTATTGTGACATCTGCCTTTAACACTGTCAGGCTGTCAGCTTAGGAGCCTTGTGGTGACACTGCATTTTTGGTACTCTTCTGAGTTCAGGCAGGATGGGAAGTGGAGCTGCACAGAGCAGGTACCACTGTTCCTGCTGCCTCATCACTGCTTTTGCTCAGAGAGGAGCAGGCACCTTTTCAGTGCTGAATGTCATCTGCTGACACACATGCGTGGGTATGGGAGGGTGAGGCGGGGCAAGTGAGATACTGAGGGGGTGAAGAAGCCAGACAGAACCCCCTAGTCCCAGCCCTGCCTTAGTACCTCAGAGTTCCAAAAGGACATTAATGTATGTAGCTAAAATCCCAACAAAGAGGTTTGGGGTTTTTTTCTCTTACCAAACAGTACACTCAGCTTCATGCTTTCAGCAGGAAGAGTTTTGTAATATGCAATGAGAGGTTGGAGCTGTACCTCAGCACAACTTTAATACTCCTCCTTGTCCAGTAAGTTATTTTTAAAAGAACTGTATTCCTATCTTGCACTCCAAACAAACTCTCTCTGAAATAAATGGTCTGGGAGCCCTGGTGACCATAATGATGATGATGACCAAATACACCCTGATGAACAGCTTGGTTCAGCTGCGCCCTTAGCAAGAGAAGATTCCTTGACCTCCATGGAATTGTCTCTGTTTAAATAAAAGTGGATGAAATTTGGCTTTGTGGTCTAAGCAGTGGCATTTTAAACAGCTGAGCTGTCAGTAAGGGCTGCTCTGTCTTTGGTTTTTTCTTGATCTTATAAAATGTGTATCTAATAAAATAGTTTTACAACAGTATGAAACGTGCATGCTCCATAAGAAGTGCTGCGTGGCAGATTGACTCTCTTGGTGATTTCCATTTAAATTTGAGTCCTAAATGCATCGAGATGAATGAATCAGTAACTGTCTGACTAGAGAGCTAGCTGAAGGGGCATCCATAACTTCAAGGTACTCATCAGAATTTTTCATGAGATTATCTTTCCTGACCTTTACCTCTGAGATGTGTTTTTCCTTCTTTTATACTTCTGTGCCAATTATAAAACAAACCAACAAACCCCCACCCAAACGAAACTCCCTCCTGAAAAAAAACAACAAATAAACCCAAGCAAAATGGGATGAAAGCCCAGCCAGGATAGTTACTGGTGGAAGGACATGAGTTTTTAAGTTTCAGTGATTCAGAGCTTGTAGCAGAAGGGAGTGTGCATATTTTTTTTTTTTGCTTATTTGAAACACGGATGAAAAAACAGGTCTCTACTTTAAACCTTCTGAATCAGTCAGCGTTATTTCGAAGCTGACATGTTTTCCTCTCATTGTGTAGGAACCTCAGAGTGAGCTGTGATAAATGTATTTATTCAGTACACACATCTTCAAAGAAGTAAAATGTTTTCAAGAAGAGCTGAATAGGTCAGAAGGTGCCATCAGGTCTCTGTAGCACTGCGATAGCAAACAGCTGTGCTTGGGTTTTTCCTGGGCACGTGGAAGCACAACTGGTGTGAAGTCCCATCCCACAGCATGTTCACAACAGTCGTTCATCTTTGACTCCAGCTAGGAGCTCTGAACTGGTGGCACGTCCAGTTAACTTTGAACTTCAACATGGAAATCTTAAAATGCATAACTTGCTGGGAATCTCATCAGGACACACTGGGTAATTTTTGGCCTGGCATAGGAAGTTTTGACCTCTGTGTTAAAATAGGAGGATCGTTGTTCTCCTGAAACTACTTTGCAGCAGCAGACTGTGCTGGCAGCAAGTTCAGGCATTATCTTGGAAAAAAAATATTCAATAAGCACAATATTGTGGTGTGGTTACGTTGCTGCATTTGAGTCAACTTTTTTGTTACAGGGCTTGACAAGGGATGGTGTTATCTCTGAAGTGTAGAGTTGTTTATAAGCGATGATAAGGAGAATCAAAATAGTGAATTTGGTTTATTTCTTGCTTCACTCTGGAGTTAATAGCTGGCAGAGTGTCTGTCTAAAAGGAAATCTTTTTAATAGTTCACAGGCTACTTTGTCACACTGGTGCTGCTTGTTCGTGCAGACCTTGGGCTGCAACTGGATCCGTGTCCCTCTTGCCCAGAGGGAGAGCTGCCCAGATGCCAGCTTCAGCGTGCTCCTTGAGCCACCCTGGCTGCAGGCTTTTGTCAGGAAACAAGGATTCAGGCACTCTGCCTTTTATATGTTTTACAATTACGGAAGCCTGTTTTGCAGAGTCTTCCCAATACTCATCTTACAGATGCATCCTGACAAATCTGACTCTGTCGCTTTTAGGGCAGGAGTGCCCAGCCCTGGTGGCAGAGCGAACGCTCTGTGCAAAACCCAGCACCTCAGCTGAAACTGCTGATGGAAATAGCTTGGAAATAAGGTGTTGGACTGCGAACTGGAGAGGCTGGGGCTGCCCTGCATTCCTTTCTGCTGAGCCTGCCCTGGCTGGTAACCTCTGGCACTGGAATGAGGCAGGCAGCTGGGGTGGCAGCACTGGGAACCGCTGCAGCCAGAGCTTGTCTGGCAGAGCCCCGAGCAACTCATTTGGCCTCAGCCTCCAAATAAAAGCAGTCATGCTGACCTATGCAGAGGTGGTGGGAAGGGGAAAGCGGTGGAGAAGATGCATCACTACTTGTTTTAAAATGCTCTGGGGCAGCCAAAAGGTCTTTTTGGCTTCAAAAACAGAACAGAGCCCTTGAGAGTGAACAGGCACTTCACAGGGCACAGGTTTCAGTTCAACTCACGTGCTTTGCTCCCAGCACAGGGTAAAGCAGAATTGCCCTTCTTTCTGTAGAAGAGCTTGCTCTCCTGGTAGTCTGGGGTCACCAATGAAACAGCTTCTCTGAGGAGATCCTGTGAAAATCCTCTCCTTAGCAAAATTTGGGTGTTCCTGCAAGCTGCTCATCGTTTCAAGATGTCATTCCCTTGTGGCTGGAGAGGAAATGGAGGAGAGGAAGGAGTCAGCAGAGATCCAAGTTGATGATGGGGTTCCCAGGGTGCTTCCGGCTGACGGGGCTGGGCCAGGAGCTGTGGGGCCAGGTGCCCAGCGCTGCCTCCCTGCCAGGGCCTCCCTGCAGCTCCTTTTACCCGCTCTGGGTTTGCCGCTTTGAATGCTGCAGAAGGCTTTGGGGATTTGTGCCTTTCTGACTGCTGTACCTAATCTCTTCTTCCTTGTCTCTTCTAAACAAGCCCGATATCCTGTCAGGTGCTCTTCCTTCCTCCAGCCCTTCCCCTTGCAGTCTGACTGGCTCCTTTTGTTCTTTCCAGACCCCCCCTCTGGGTTCGTTTCCAGTGTCTTTTCTGACCACAATTCTGCAAACTGCCTCCTTAGCATTAGCTGGTTTATCCACCACCTGATCTTCTTTTCCCTAGTCTCTGCTCCAACCTGTTTCATACAGTTCTTTCCTACTCCCTTCTCCGGCTTTATCCACCCTCCCTCCATCCTTTCCATATCTGCATCTGAGGCCTGCAGCCTTCATCCTGCTCCTTTCAGCAGAGGCTCCTGAAGCTGCCAGGGTTTGCTTGCTTTTGCTCAGCTTTCTGGAGTGCTTTCCTCTACCCAGAGAGCATTTAAGATCGACAGAAAACTGTGGAGCTTGGATTTAGCCTCCTACACCCCTAGCAATGGCACCGGGTGGAGAAATCCTTGTCTGTACAGAGCAGCAGTTGGCTGTGCTGCTGCTCCCGGGTGTTTGTGGCGGTTGTCATGTGTCGCTGCCGGGGAGGGTGCCACTTACTCCCCTCTAGTGGCCAAGCTGGCCTGCTGGCACCTTCCCATCCCCAGCCCTGCCTGGAGGATCAATCCCCGGGGAACTTTATTGCTAGGGAAAAGGAGAGGATCTGACAGTGCTTGTGTGCTTTGCTACTCCTTTAAAACTTGCAAAAATAAGGAATGCTAAGCTCATGTATTTTATCTGTTGCTCCCACAGGGCTCGGGTGTGATTAAAGCAGGTTTTGCAGGAGATCAAATACCGAAATACTGCTTCCCAAACTAGTAAGTATCCTGCTGCTCCTGGTAAGTTCTTAGTACTCTGTACCAGCTCTTTGATAGGTAGAGGGGAAGAATGATTCAAGTTTGGAACTGGAGAAATGACTTGCTCTTTTTTTGCCTGCTGCGCACAAGCATCAGGGAGAGGAGATCTCTGCTATTAAGTACTTTGAGATTTTCAGGAAGGGAGGGACACACACCATAAAAGATGACATCACTTTGTCGGGCTCAACATCCAAACAAAGCTGTAGGATCCTTTAGTCTTGCGACATGAAGAAAAGGACCAGGGAAAAAACAAAGTTGGGATGAGAGGTGTGAAGACCTCTGCATTTCTTCGGTGTGTGGTCTGATGTCTTTATTCCTGCCAAGCTTCCTTGGGAGTTTTCTTTCCAGTTTTACTGAAAGGAAGACTGCTGCGTCAGGAACTCAAATAATCACTGACTTTATTTTCAACAGGGTGGGGTTTTAATGAGTATATTTGCATTCTGGGCAATGTGTTCTGTGTGAGGTAGGGTATGGAACTATAAATATCTGTTCTGAGAAGCCTACTTGAGTTCAGGTAACACCACGTGGATCTGTCAGTTCAGACCATTGCTCAGTCCAGCCATGTTCACCCCAGGCACTGCTGGAACAAAATAAGTCCTGAATCACCAGGGAAGGTGTGGCCGGACTCAACTGGCTCATGTCCTGCCGATTCAGAACTGTCTACAATCTGTTTCCTTCACCTCTGATTTTGAGATGAGGTCAGAGCAAACCTGGGTCTGTCTGCACCTAGTAGTACCCCAGACTCACGTGTTGCTTTAGAAAGTACCGTTTAGGACAGAGAGGAACACAAAGTAGTCAATCCTTGGGTACATCTGAGCTCTCTCTCTAGGAGTATTTACACTCTTGCCTCTCTTGTAGTGTGGGCAGACCGAAGCACACTCGTGTTATGGCCGGTGCTTTAGAAGGGGACATTTTCATTGGTCCAAAGGCAGAGGTAAGAAAATCTGTATGCTGCACTTCTCCATATATCTCAGTATGCTGCTGTAAGGAGGGGCTGTAGCAGTTGTGCTTTAAAGGGCTGTGGCTCCTTGGTATCATCATACAGATCAGAAAAGCAGAAGAGATTGTCGCTTTTAAGTGTGTCTGAACTTCACAAAATTATTGTGCCAACCTGCTGACCACAGACCTTTTTCCCAAGTCTTTCTCTCTCTCCCTGTTTTTCTAGGCTGCATCTAGGTCGGCGTGATTACATCCCCATCTTTTTAACTGGGAACTTTAGAAATGGACACTGGTTGCCTTTTATCTCCCCAGTGTGGGCAAGAAGCTTGCTTTCCACAGTTCTGCTTTTGTCAGCACATAGTCCTATGGCCTCACGTTTCTCATAAGCCCTCTGAGCTACATTTCCCAATACCATCCTGTTACGTTTTATGTCGTGACTGAGCTGGTAGAACAAAGATACCATTTGATAGGTGTCTGTATGTTGGCTCAAAAAGTTAGGATGGAATGTGCCCTGCAAATGCCAGGCTTTCCTACTTGGTATAAAAAAGCCTTGTTTAATCTCGTGAATACTTCTCTGGGGGAGGTATTTGTGATTAACGATCAGGTTTTGCCCTATATGCTAGAGATAAGTGTCTTTCAGTGGAAACAAAACTGAGTCTGGTATGAAATGGTAGTCATAGTGCTCAGAAATGCGATGATTCAGTCTCTGACAGGTGTGCTCTGTTGCCCTTTCTGTTTGCTCAGGAGCACAGAGGCCTCCTCTCGATCCGATACCCAATGGAGCATGGCATAGTGAAGGACTGGAATGACATGGAGCGCATTTGGCAGTATGTGTATTCAAAAGACCAGCTTCAGACATTCTCAGAGGAGGTGAGATACCTCATTATGTAATGACACAGGCATCTTTCAGTATGCATAACACTAGGAGTCTCGGAACTCCAGGAAAGATGTGGGACTTTTCCTTTGTTCTGCTTTCTAAATGTCTCTGTTGTTACAGGAGTCTCTTTCACCTCTCCAGAGATCTGCACAAGAAGTGTCAAAGCAGAATTCCTCCCCAGATCTAACGTTGTGGCCTGACTGAAAATCCGACCTCCAGCATTTGTTATTCATGCTCTCTCTAATGATTCTTCTCTAGGCCAAGTGCTTCTAACTTTTCCTGTTCTGCCTGTGCATCAGGCCTATCTGCTCAGCAGTGACATGATTTGGAAGTGAGGAAGGAGAAAACCACAGTCCTGTGGTCTGGAAGGAGCTGACCAAAAAATTATTAAATGACTGAGAGCAATAGGTTGTAGAAGTGGAGTAGGAATATTTCTGCCTGCCCGTGCCAAGACAATATGCCATCACCCTTTCTTAGGGTCTGTGTATTTTGGCTAATCTGATTGATTTGGGCGGTGAGAGTCATCTTGTTCATCCTTCATGGGGCAAGGTTGCTCACAGAGTAGATTTCCTACCACCTCTTCATAACTAGGCCAGAACCCTGCTGGTCTTCCAACTTAATAGAGGTTATTCACAGTCTAATACAGCTCAGTAGATGAAATTTTTCCCTTCTACCTGTCCTTTTGCACCAGTGGTTCCTAAGGTGAAGAAGTAAGGAGCAATTTTCAGGAACACATGTCTAGCTGCCTCCTGGTTATTGCAGCACAGCTTCTTCTTTTCTTTTCTTTACCAGCATCCTGTGCTGCTGACAGAAGCACCCCTAAACCCACGCAAGAACAGAGAGCGTGCTGCTGAGGTGTTTTTTGAGACCTTCAATGTGCCAGCACTGTTCATCTCCATGCAAGCTGTGCTTAGCCTGTAAGTGTCTTTTGTCTTTGATTTGCGCTTGTGAAATGTTGCTGTGAAATCTGTGTTTTCACAAACAAATGAAGAAAAACCCATGTGGAAGACCCTGCTGATATCTGACTTATCCCTCTTTCAAGCAAGAATTGAAATCGAATCTTAATTACTGTAATAAAGAGTTTGCTGGAAGTTGCTGAACTACGATGAGAACTAGGTTTGGGGGCTTTTTTAGCCTCTTCTCTCTGCTCCCTGGATTGAGCCTAGATGGGCTGCATGCTTGGGGTCACTTTGAATTGCTCATCCTGACTTGATTGCTTGCCCCTTTGCTAGCTACGCGACCGGGAGGACCACGGGAGTGGTGCTGGACTCCGGAGATGGCGTCACCCACGCGGTTCCCATCTATGAAGGCTTTGCCATGCCTCACTCCATCATGAGGATTGACATTGCTGGCCGTGACGTCTCACGCTTCCTGCGCCTCTACCTCCGGAAGGAGGGCTATGACTTCCACACAACTTCTGAGTTTGAGATTGTCAAGACCATCAAGGAGGTAATGCACTGTCTCTGTGTTTATCCACAAAGGGGTTTCTGCCCAAGGGAAGCTGTGACTTGTGAAATCTAGTGGGAGGTGGCAACCTACCTAGCTCCACACCTCATTGCTTTATCTACCTGACGGCGACTACGGCCAACGAGGATAATTAAAGGACTGGAGCATCTGTCATATCACAGAATGTTAGGAGTTGGAAGAGACCTTGAAAGATCGTCTAGTCCAACCCCTCTGCCAGAGCAAGATCCCCTAGATTAGGTCACACAGGAATGCATCCAGGTGGGTTTTGAATGTCTCCAGAGAAAGAAACTCCACAGCCTCCCTGGACAGCCGTTCCAGTGTCTGTCACCCTCACTGTGAAAAAGTTTTTCCTTATATTTACATGGAACCTCCTATGTTCCAGCTTGCCTTCAGGTTTTTTGGTTTTTATCCTCAAATGTTGGCAATTTGGAATATCAAATCTTACTGCGGAATAAAAAATTTGGGGTGCTGGAGCAGTTTGGAAAGTATTTTGTTTCCTGTAACTTAAAATGTAGGTTGGCAATGGGAAGTGAGTAGCTTAGACCATGTTAAGAAATGCTGCCATTACCTATTAGTTATCATTTACCTTGTTGAAATTAATAGTGGACTTTCTTCACACTCCTAATCTGTTGAGAAGTTCCCCAAGCCTGTCTTTATGCAATCTCAATGTCACTAAAGGTGTTTGAGGTGCGTGTTTTGCTTTGCCCTGTGGTAGGTTGGAAGCTCTCACAGAATAGGTACATCATCTGCACTAGAGGGAGGCAACTTCTAAGCAGTAAGAGAGAGCTGGAAGCACGAGGTGAGCAGCAGCTAGAGGGGTTGTGAGCATTCTTGATGTCTCTAATCTTCACATGGACCTGTAGCAGGAATAGGTATTTTACCTGATGTGAACCCAAAAGGTCTTTTCCCCAGCACAAAATATTGTTGAAGTTCGTCTCCCCAAAAGGATACATAGATTTTGATTGTTAGTGAGAGAAGTATTTTATCAGAGGCATTTGGGTTTACCCTTCTCATTTCCCTGACTCTGTTTCCAGCGTGCCTGCTACCTGTCAATAAACCCCCAGAAGGATGAGACTCTGGAGACCGAGAAGGCTCAGTACTACCTGCCAGATGGAAGCACTATTGAGGTTTGTAAGGACCACCCTCAGGGGGATTCCTAATGTGAAGCGCAGGGTTTCCAGAATAGCCTTCTGCCTAGTGATGGGAAATTCAAGGTGGCGTTATGTGGGAAGGAGATAATTGTAAAGGACCAGAACTCATCCCAGACTGGGCCCTAGAATTTTTATGGGAAGAAAACATTACTAGAAACCTCACAAGTTCTGGAAGTCCTGGGAAAGGATACAGCCGTGACCTTGGGGACTCTGAACTGTCTGAGCGCAGGCTCTGATCTAGCAAATCTTTATGCAGATCAGGAAGGGAGTGTGGGTGGTTATCAGCTCACTGTAAATGTAGTAGTGGTTTTGTATGTGGCTTTTGCCCTGCCTAGGGGTGCAGAAACAATGGCTTTGAAGAGTGAGTTAAGAATACTCTTCAAAAGACTGAGCCCACTGTAGAATGATTGAAAGAGAGGAAATACAAGTCTTACCTCCAGTACCAGGGGTGGATCTGCTCCTTTTTTGCCAGGAACCTGCTGTGTGAGTCTGAGCAACTTTCTTCATCTCTTTGGTCTGCAAAATGGAAATAGTGCCTTTACCAGAAGCAGCAGACCAAACTAGTGTTCGCTTGGGAGCTAGTGAAGAATGTCAAGGAAATTTCCTTACTCTGAAGTTTCACCTAAGAAAGACAGGCCCAAACTGCAGGCAACGAACAAAGCCACACTGCTCTCTCTTCCCCTCTTTGCTAACTTCTGTTCTTGCAGATCGGCTCTGCCCGTTTTCGAGCCCCGGAGCTGCTCTTCCGGCCAGACCTGATAGGGGAGGAATGTGAAGGGCTCCATGAGGTGCTCGTGTTTGCTATTCAAAAATCAGACATGGACCTGAGGCGAACGCTGTTCTCCAACATCGTGCTGTCTGGAGGCTCTACACTTTTCAAAGGTTCCTGTCTCTTCTCTTTCAGTGGGCTGTGACATACCTGATCTCTTTCTTCCTCCTCATGTGAAAGTGCGAAGATAACCTAGATGATCCAGCTTCTCATGCAAGATGGGGGCTGTGGGAGCTGTGCTCTCTCAGAAGGGGTTTTCTGAGTCCTAGTCATACCTTTCTGAGTGTGCAGGACACCTCTGCCCTTGTATATCACTTCCTGGGCTTAAGGGGCTTTTGTCTTTCTTCCTGTCACTCTACCCGTGTCAGGACTTAATATCTGTGCTCATTTCTGCTGCTCTAGTTCAGGAGAGTTGAGACTGGATACCTAAAAGGCTTCTGCATCTCCTGAGGTTCCTTAGGTCGTTGTTACCTGAGAGAGTCCAACAGTTCTGCTATTGCATGAAATGTCAGCTATGTGTGCACAGAAAACTTTCTACCCATCCCCTCAGGGCTCATCTGCCCCCCACAAACTTAAGGATATTCTCTGACAGAACCCATCAGCCTGTTACCTGCAGGTGGATATCTCTACCTGGTCTTCCCATTCAAACCCGGCCCCCCTGTAGCAATGGGCTGGGCACGGCAGGAATGCCCAGGGAAGGAGGAGGGAACTCAACCGCCCGTGGTACTAGTTAAAAATATGGTTTGCTCATCTCAAGTTGCTGCTGAGGAATAGAGCCCCTTGTGCCAGTGCTTGAGGTCCACCCGAGGGAGACAGAATCCTGTTAGCTCACTGGCTGTGTTCTGCACCTCTCCAGACTGGTCTCTCTGGACTGCGTAGGACATGTCCATGTTGGTAGTAGATGGAACTGGGGATTTTGCTGAGGTGCTCAGACTGTGTGTTTCCTGTCTTGTCTAGGCTTTGGTGACAGGCTGTTGAGTGAAGTGAAGAAACTAGCTCCGAAGGATGTCAAAATAAGGGTAAGAGCAATCTCTTTTGTGTTTATCACTTATATGTGTGTTGTTCTGTGACCTCTGAGAGTGCAGCTGCCATTTGCTTCAAACCAGAAACAGCTTTCCTGAGACAGCCCAACAGTATTTGCTGTTGTGATGACAACCTGAAAACCTGTTTGGTTTCATCACAGAGAAGGCGGTGGTTCCTCTGACATGTTCCCTGTTCAGGATCCTGGACCTTGTGGCTGTTTCAGGGGTTTTCTGGGGGTCTTTCTAGTGGGAGAGATCACACCTGTGTTTGTTGGCTGTTAGAGTGAAATGGGGGCAGCATCCCAGGAGGAGCAGACTGGAGCTTGGGAGGACACTGACTGATTCTTTCTTTATCCCAGATATCAGCTCCCCAGGAGAGATTGTATTCCACGTGGATTGGGTACGTACTGCACAGTGACACATCTTCCTGTGAGAAGGGGGCTGGGGAGGTGCAGCCTTCTGGCACCCTCACTGTTGTCCCTTGTGGTGCTGTGTGTCAGGAGGGTTTCATAATTCAGCTGCACAGTGCTCAGCATGGTTACTGAGTCCATTTTATCTGCACTACCAGCCTATTGGCCTTTCCTGTCCTTAAGGCCTCTGCAGGACCTGCTAATTTTCCTTGTCTCACCAGTCTTAACATCCAATCTAAGGTAGAACAAGGTCATAGGTAGTACATTTTGTAGGGCAGAGCCTATAGGTACGTTCTGCCTCTTGGGTAGTCTTTGCTGCAGGTTGGGAGAGCTAAACTCTGCTCCTTAATCCTGGAAAGTGAGACCAGATCCTGTGTGATGAGAGCTGGTGTTTGAAGCAGCCATCATTTGGTCGTTTGGGGGGCGTGGCTGGTGCCAGGCTCTGCAGTGCTGGCATGTTTGAGGCTAGCAGGAGAAGAAAGGACTGTCCAGAGAGCATTACTGTTGTAGGTAACTGGGAGCCTCAGCACCTTTCTGATGTGGGGAAGTGTTATGTAATAGAAACAGCTCCTCTCTGCAGAGCTAGAATGGATGAGAGCGTCCCCAACATTTTCCTTTAACCCATAACATGCCCGTCTCTCCCCAGTGGCTCTATCCTGGCCTCACTCGACACCTTTAAGAAAATGTGGGCTTCGAAAAAGGAATACGAAGAAGACGGAGCTCGTGCCATCCACCGAAAAACCTTCTAGCCCTGGGACCTGTCCTCGGTCTCCTCCGAAGACTCACTTCAGTTCTAAACTCGCTTTTCTGAGTCCGAGTGTCTGAGAGCTGCCTGTGTGTGTGTGTGTGCGCCAGCATGCCCCGATGTCACTGAGCAAAGACAACAGCAGCAGGAGGGTTGTAGTAGTACTACTAACTTCTTATTTTTTTATTTTATTTTTTCTTGTTTGTTTTTTTTTTTTAATGGAAGGGAGAAAACACCAATTTGAATTTCTCCGTTAACGGCCCATTCCTTTTCCATTTCAGTCCCTTAATTTCTGTATCGCAATCATGTTGTCACTGTAAAACAAGCAAAAACAAAGGGAACAGTTTATAGCAACTGCCTGACAAGCCAGAAGGGAGCCAACCACTGCAGACTGCTCATACAGGCTTTAGTCAGCCCGACAGCAAGGCCCGGATTGTCCGGAAACACAGCGCTGAGGCCCCATAGCTACTTTCTTCTTCAGCAGTGTCTTCACCATCAGTAGGTTTTTGAAGTTGTTTATATTTTTTATTAAGAGAAAGCACATTCTCAACAGTTATACCCATTTGCCCCCACTGTTTTTGTGTGTGTGTGCGTGCACGTGCGCGTGTGTAACTTCTTAGCCTGATGCGTGGGTCTGCACCACAGCTGGAGAAGTTGGTGATAGGACTTAGTCTGTATTGCATGGAGTAGAACAAAGCAAATCTAATCAGCTATCATTGTACTAGACGGTTATTCTCTCGTACCTTGTTTTAAATACCTTTTCTCCTTTGGAAGCAAGTGCCCCAGAATGGGGGTGAAGGCACTTGTGTGTTCCCCCTCAACCTGCCAAGATTTACAGTGCTGAGTTCTCATGTTCTTTCTCTGTAAGATTTGAGGCTGTTTCCCTCCTTCCTGCCATGTCAGGGCAAAGGGAGCATGTATTTGCAGCCAGGCATAACTCCTGTGTATTTCAGCCATTCTGGGTCAAAATAATAATTGGAAAGGTGCATTGTAATGTAAGAATTGTTTTATTTATTGAAATGTCTGAGGATCTCTCAAATACTGACCACAGCACCTGGGAATTATGCTTTGGGTCTTCTTTGACCAGCTGTTGCCCAGCTGTCCCGCTGGCCGTTAGCACCGCGCAGCACGCAAGGCTCGGTGGAGCAGCCCTGCGCCGCTGCCCCCTCGCTGCTCATAGGGAGTCTCGCGGTTGTCAATGAATGCACTAAATGAGAGGACAATAAACTGTACCAGGACCTTGGTGTGAGCAGCAGGTTTGTGAGCAGGAAGCGGGCGCCATGGCTGCGTTCTATACTGCGTACGCCTTGCTGCTCGTCTGCTGCCCGCTCGGCTGGGGCTGTGTTGCCAGCCAGGGGTAGGGCTGTGGACCCACTTGCCTGGGGGCGTGCCACTGGTTGCCCTTTAGGTGTTGGGGTGGTTGGTTTTTTTAATGCATTATTTGGTGCTCTTTCTTTTTTTCCTGTTGTTTTTCTGCAATACCTGGCAGTAGCGGTGGAGCTGGAGTTGCTCGGTGGCCGTTCCTCCCTGTTCCCCTCCCTCCTGTTCATTGCCACACCTCCTCTTGGGGTCACTCTCAAGCACAGAGATGGGGTGAGTGCTGGAGGGCTGCAGCAGATATGGCAAAAGCTGGTGTGTTGCCCCAGCTGAGGCAGGTGTCAGCAGGGGCCTGTTCTCTGAGGGCTCACAGCTCGGAGAGGCTGGAGGCAGGCAGGCGTGCTGCTCTGCTCCCACCTGAAGCCAGGTCCACTTGTTCACCTCCCCCTGTCAGAGCAGACTGTTTCTTTAAGCATGAACATGTCAGGTAGAAAAGAGCTGTCAGCGCTCAGCCTACTGCTGGAAAATCAGTGGTTTGCTGCAGCATGAAGAGGGGAAGAAGCAAACCCCTCTGGGTTCAGTTACCATCTGCCCCAGGCAGTGCCAGTGATCTCTTCTCACCCTCCCCTCCTTCCCCCCAGCCCCTTGCAGAATCACCACTCCATTCTGTAACCTGCGGTGACTGGGCAGAAAGGTGCCATCTCCACTCACTCTAGCATTCGTTTGATCTGCCTGACTGTTCCCTTGCACACTGTCCAAACCATGTTGCCTGGTGGTGCCCAGCATACTTAAATAAAGTCATTCATATACAACCCTCAAGCCTCCTGGCCTCATATACCCCCATTTGCATTTTTTAAGGGAGTAACCTGTGTTCTTCTTTTGCCGGTGCAGAACTGTCACCGGCCCATCTCTGCAAGGAGACCCCACCTCTGGTCCAGGATTGCATTCCTGGCCTGGCTTTTGAGCCGAGGGAGGAGATTCCTGGGCTGCAGCTGTGGTCTGCACTGGTGGTGTCCAAAGCTGCTCTTCTCCTCAGCCATCATTATATATTCTGTTTCTCACTGCAGACAGGTCAGGAGTGGCTGAGGGGTGAAGCTTTGAGGGAGGACTGGTGCAGGCACTGAAAGCAGCCTTGGCTGAGCCAGGGTGATGGCAGTGATGTCACTGAGAAGAGCTGGTGCCAGCCCAGGCACTTGCTGAGATCAGGGCTAGCTTTGCTCCCAGGGCAGGACCGGGGACATGGAAGGTGGCACAGGGCCCAGGCCCACAACTGTCCCCAGCCCTTGTGCCACCTCCAGAAGCAACTGTGAAGGACGAGGACAGTCCAGTCCCTGGGGCCTTCAAAAGCAGCAGGGGTGACCCCTCCCCCTGCAAAGGCAGCCCCAGCATGGTGATCCTTTCCACCCACTGCAGAAACAGGCCCCAGCCCTAGCACCCAGTTGTGCTGGAGAAGAGCAGTCCCCTTTTCTCCCATACAACCACAGCACAACAACCCAGCCAGCTATGATCCACCTGCTAGGAAACATCAAGAACTACAGAAAAGATCATCTTTAATGAAGAATCATTCTCAAACTTCGTTAGAAGTAGCACAAATAACTCCTGACTTAACTGCTACAGAAGCCTCGCGGCAGGAATGTCTTGGTCCAAGACAGAAGGCAGCCGTGCCATGAGGCAAGACAGCAGGTTGGTGGGCTGAGGCCCTGGAGGGATCCTGGCACTACAGAAAGAAGAGCACGCCCCTCAGCACACAGCAGCCTGCACACCCTCCTGCAGGCACCCACGGGGCAGAGCTCTGCTTTGGCACATCTTTTCTGTCTGCCCCCAGATGTGTTGCAGGGATTGAGGAGACGCTGCCACAGCTCAGGGATCCCTTTGGTGAGTACCTGCCCCATCTGCTCCCAGCCAGAACCAGGGAGACTAAACCACCTGCTATCCTCAGGTCCCTGGCTCAGCAGCCAGATGAGATGGTCAAACCTCAGAGTACTGTTTCAGGTGGAGAGGAGCTAAGGTGTCTGCCTCTCCACACAGAGGTAAAATCTCAAACCAGTGAATGCCCAGCACTATCAGACAGGCTCCAAAAGGGAATGGAAGGCACAAAAGCAAGTCCTGGTGTCTTCCAGGCTGTGCTCTGCCCCCTGCAAGAGGGGAAGGTGCCAGGCTGCCTCGCTGGGTCACCTGGGACAGCCCTGGACAGGGAGGCACTTCCATTGGCTGGGGTAGAGGCTGGTTCCCTGACCTTGGCCTCATGGCTGCAGCCAGCATGGGAGGGGGCTTATGGCACAGCTGTGTGACAGTGCTGGCTGGAAGGGACTGAGGGATAAACACAGGCAATGGGATGCCACACAAGATGTTTCAGCTCAATGCTCTGAGGCCAGTTCAAACCTAGTACATTTCCTAGCCCAGCAACAACTCTGCAAGGCCACAAAGGAGGCAGCCTCTCCATAAACCAAGCACAGCCGGCAGCCCCTGGCTGTGCAGGGTATTGTCCTGCAAGCAAGAAATGCCTGAGAGTGGATTTGGTCCAACAACCGCAGCACTGTATGTGGGAAGGGTTGTGGCAGCTACTGGAAAAGGCCTTTGAGGGCCTCTCATCCCCGCTCCTGCTGTCCTGCCACCACTCTGTATGTCACTTGGTCCCTCAGGAGCCTTCCACTCCATTGTCCAAAGCTGCAGGGCTCTAACAAGGAAGGACTCTGTGCAGCCCCCTCCTGCTCAGCCAGCAAGGCCACTGCTCCCCAGGGCCCTGCCCCAGGCAGATGACTGCACTGGGGATAGGGCTGTCTCCAGCACATGCTGCAACCCAGCACCTTCTCCCTGGCATGAGCAGCCCTGGGCTTCCTGGGACAAGGCCTGGGTGAAGTGTTCCTGCTCCTGTGGCCAAGCAGTCTCTCCCAGGCCCCTCACACACTGAACCTCTCTGCCTTCCCCAGCAACCACCTCCTGGAATGAGTAAACATTGGCATTACAGCGTTTCCCAGCTGAACCATAATCATCGGGGTTTATCAGTCCACCATCCCTGCGCTGTCCTGCATCGGCCTGCAACCAGCAACACCCTGGTGTCTCAGGCACCCCTAGATCGTTTTGACCTCTGGTGCTCGGCCTTGCATCAGGCTTTGGCGCTGAGCCTTCACCATTTGCAGCCGCTTCCCGTGCAAGCTGAACTGAGACCAGCTGAGGAGCTGCAGCAATGCGCACGTGATGGGTACGAAGACGAGGAGATAAAAACAGCCCTGACGAAGAGTTGGCTCCAAGGCTGCAGCAGACTCCAGCTTCGGCTGGGCACTCACCATGTTGCTCAAGGGGTTGCGCTGGAAGATGTCATAACCTGGTGTCAGAGAAGAGTTTGTGAGACTGTGGACCGTGGGGCTGGACCCTTGTCCACTGTCTCTGAGTCACCAGCCTTGGAGATGCAGAGACCAGACACAGCTTAGCAACTGGAAGAGCCCTCTGCACCCACCCAGGGCATGGTAGAGGATGGTGAACTCACAGGTCTGCCCTCTCCTGCGCTGCTGCCTTCCCCAGGAGCATCCTTACCTGTGTACGCGCAAAGCAGCCACGTGCCAATCAGAGGGGCGAAGGTCTGGCCTGGCTTGGTGACCAGAGCCACCATCCCAAAAAGGAGTGCTGATGCTGCCTGCTTCCTATGGTTCAGGACTAGATCCTCATCCACCAAGTCAGTCACCACCAGGTTGAGCAACTTACAGGTCCCTTCTGTGAACACCCGGTTGCTGCAGAACAACAGGCAAAGCACTGAATAGGGGCATCAAGAAATTATGGGAGTAGCGGAGAGATGAGAGAAAATGCAGAGAGGGTGAGAAAGGGTCCCCACACTCAAAACAGTTTCAGAAGCCCTAGTCACTGCTAGCAACGAGCCTTGGGTACCCTACCATGATGCCTTGTATCAGTCCTGACTTGCCCCAGGACAGGCCTGGCGACAGGACGTGCTGGGCCAGTGGCTAAAAGGCAGCAACAGCACACTCTGATGGCTATCACCCCAGGCAGGCTGCAGAGGAGCCCAGCTCAGCAGCTGGGAGGCTACAGTAGGCTTCCACCAGCCCTGATGGGTCTCTGTCCTGAACATCGCTGTTCCCTCACTGCTGCAGGCTGACATCAACACTGACAGGTCTACGTCCTCCTGAACACTACTGTTCCCTCACTGCTTCAGACACAGCCAGCAGAGTCTGCAGTGACCCATCCCACATTCAGGTGCTATCATAGCTGGGAGCCACAGGGCTTCTGTGTGACCCTGGCTACTGTTCCCCGCTCCCACTCCTCTCTGTAAACCAGAGACAGATCACTTCCCTTCCTAGGCAGCAGAGAGCAGGGGAAGCAAGTGCTGCCTGCCTACCTGGCAATGAAGATGCAGAGCAGATAGACCTGATCGGGCCCCGCCAGGAGCATGACAACGCTGAGAGCCAGCTTCAGGAAGAACAGGCCTCGTACCACAGCGTAAACCCCACAGCGGCGGCAGAGGGACAGGAAGTAGAGGTTGTTGAGGTGGGGGGCAATGTAGGAAACACCTGAGCAGAGACAGAGGCAAAAGGGAGTTTCGGTATCTGCCGTGCCCCCAGGGCTGGTACCAAGAGAACAAGGCCAGCTGGCACCAGCAGGGCTGTAGTGGACACAGCACAGAACGGCTCCCCAGACACATGCACACACAGAAGGCTGCAGCAGATTTACTCGGTGGCTTTGTGGCACTGCACACACTCTTCCTACAGAGGGAGGCCTTCTTCCATCAACTTCATGGGCAGGAAGGAAGAAAAGACTCACAGTGTCACACAGGCACTGGGACTCAGCCCTGGAGCAGCAATGAGAGGGACTGGACAGTGTTACCAGACCTGGCCCACACAGAACCCTCCTGGGGTAACTCTAGGGCCAGTGCCCACAGATGTGTGGCAGCCTGCAGTGGTCTATATGCCACAAAATGGGATTAAATTCATGGTGGTGTTCCCTGCTGCACCCTGGGGACACTATCTGCAACCACTAATGCTCAGAGCAATACCTCCATGGAACCTAGGCCAGAGTCCAGCACATGGGGCTCATCACCCCCAGAAAAGGCTCCAGGTTACTCCTGTGCCTAGGAAGGAAGACATCATGGTCCCAAGGAAGTATGTGGATGTGTGCATGTGTCAATCCCACTGCCCAGAGACCAGTGTGCAAGCACACCTCTCCACAGATGAGGTCTGGGAAGAACGAATCCAGACTCAGACCAGGTCCTAACCCAGCTGCTCCCTCCAGTCCCACCCGAGACTCACCAAGCAGGAATGATCCAGTAGAGACAGAGATCTGGTCTGACAGCAGGTGTTCCAGGAACAAAGGGAAGAAGTTGCTGTTAAAGTGGCAGTGAAAAACCTGTGAAGGCAGCATGCAGACAAGCTGGTCAGCAAGAACAGCAGTAAGAGAGAACAGAAAAAGCTAACAGCCCTCTGGACTCTGATATCCCAAGAGCCCTGTGCCAAGGACCATGCAGGAGGGGCCTGGAGTTGTTCAGCAGAGCAAGAGCTTGGCTGTGGAGTTTATGACACTGTAGGCTTTGAGACTGCAAAGCTGCAATGCCACCAGCCATGCCCACTGCACGCCTGGGGTCAGTACTGCTTCCCAGCTGCCAAGGCACTGCTCACAGGGCATCTGCTCAGCACACAGCACTGCTAGGGCAGGCAGGGCAAGGAGGTGACAGCAGTGACCACAACAAGGGCCTGGGGGAGACAGTGGCATGGCAGGAGGGAGGAGGTGGTTGTCATGAGGATAAGGCAGCAGAGAAGCTTGAAAACAAAGATGTAGAACAGCATCAAGAGCCTGCCTGAGGGGAACTGAGGGATCCCCAGGGAGATGAGAGCTGTGACAGCAGCACACATAGTTGGGCAGACTGCCAGCACTTGGTTGTAATCACCAAAGAGGATGAAGAACAGAAATGGCAAAAGCCAGCTGGGAAGTGGATCCAGCTGGACAGTGAGAACAGCAATGTGAGCCTCAGGAGAGCAGAAAGGAGAAAGAGACTGTGCTGACAGCCACGCCAGCAAACTGCACTCCCAAACTCGTCTCCATCATGAGCTGGGCCTCATGCTTCTACACCCCAGACGGGCCACGCAGAGCTCAGCCAGCCCCCGTAATCCAGCCTACGCCACAGAGAGCGGAAGGAGCACCCCATGGCTTGGTCAGGAAGCATCCTTGGGTCACAAGCAGGGAGAGTGGCTACCAGCCACTGAATCAGCCAGCATGTGCAGGAGGCTCCAAGATAAGTGGGTGCTGGAAACACCTCTGCCCTTCCGGGGGAACTCACACACTGCTGAATCACCATCTCATCCAGCCAGAGCCAGCGCTCATCCTCTGAACCCCAAGCTGCTGCTGCTGCTCCTACCTGGACGAGGTTCATGCAGACAAACCAGAGGAAGTTGCGATGCTGGGAGAGCTGCTGGAGATACTCTGCCAGGGTGATCCTTTTCTCCTGGGGGACGGAGAGTTTCTCAATGTACAGCCTAATGGGAGAGGAGATAAAGCAACAGTAAAAAACCTTCACATCAGCTCTCCCTGTGTAACGAAGAGCTGTCTCTCCTGAGCTCCTGTCTCAACCTCCCCTCTCCCTGGACCAAACCGAAACAGCAGCCTACAAGAGCATTTGCTTATTACTACCAGCAACCACAGGCAACAGGTATCCCAAAGAACATCTGTCTTCCAAACCCAATTTCACCTTTCTGTCCATAAAACCACTCTCCTCTTACAAGCCATTCCAGTACGCGTACGCTGCTCCTCCAGACCCTTGCAGTGAGCTCTCCTGGCAGATCCCAGCAGGATCTGCTGTTGTTAGTACAGCGTGATGCTGGCAGCTCCTAACATGAGACAAGTGAGGCAGCCCGAGGAAAAGCGGGGGAGCTGAACAGGGAAAACCAGCTGTGTCACACCCTACCAACAGCCCAGCCACTACCGGATAGCTAAGGAGAGCAAAAGGGTGAGAGACTTTCACTTGAACTCCACAGGAAACAGGGAACAAGGTGGTCTCATGCTCAAGCAGGAATGCTTTCAAGATAAGCTGCTTCTGACATTTTGCCACTCACAGGCCTCATTGGGTGCTCTAGATATTAATGTATTTCATGTTCCAAACACTGGATGGCCATACAGCAGGTCAGGGCTCTGCCTCCAGTTTGGGCCAGGGCTGTCACGAGAGTTTTGTCCTATTTTCAGAGGGCATTAGGAGCCAGTGTGACAGAGGTGATTCTGAAAACTGTATCAACAAACAAGGATCACAGATGATTAACAAAAATCTGCCTTGTCCTGGATCTTCCCACACATTTGACTTGCTGCAGTGCATAAAAGGATTCTACAGATCTATGCCAGGTCTTTGTCCCTGCCTCAGAATTAGTGACACTTACTCTTTCAGAGTTGATTCTTGATCCCATTTTGCTTTCCCATCAGCCTCAAAACGCTGTCGGAGCAGCTGTGTGGACAGGGTAAAACCAATGATGGAGCAGAGGGCCAGCGTGATGCAAAATATGCGAAAGGAAAAGAAATCCTCTTTGTTCCACACTGCGTAGGACATGAAGACGCTGAGGGAGCCTATGGCACTGAAGAGGGAGCAGTAGAAGTTGAGGCTAGTCCTGTCTTTTGCTGAAACTGCCAGGTCTGCAAGCAAGGCATTGTGATGGAGGTCAACCATGGTGAGAAAACTGTCGTACATGCAAAGGCAAAGGAGAAACTGCAAACCAGGATGAGCCCAGGCAACCCAGAAAGCCAGGAAAGAGATGGCGAAGAGGGGGCCATTGTGGCTTAGAGCTCTGAGCCTCTTCAGAACTACTTCTGGGGAAGAAATCTCTGCTCCTGGCCTGCAAGAGAAGTCAAAGGAAGACAAAAACCACTTTGAACACCTGGACAAAACCCTGCATGACCATGTATTCCATGCATTCCAAGGAAATTTTGTAAAGTGGCACGGACACAAATACAGCTTTTTCTTAAGCAACAAGCACTCACATCAGATACCTTCTCAGCTAATATGTGAATACACCAAAAATATGGGTTTAAGAAGGCCAAAAAGCATGAGGGAAGGGGATTTTCTTCTGCAGAGCAAGTGACTGCCTGCTAGCGCTGCACTGTCTGCTTTCCACAATGTAAATCATTTCAACGAGCACTTAAAAAGTTTTCACTAGGTAGAAGAAACCACACAGTGATTTTCATTAGCATTTCCCATATATTTACATCAAACTCTAATGGTCAACACTGATCTGTGATCCAGGGAGTTTGGGAACAACTGGTCTGAGGCATTCCAAGTGGAAAGAGTTGCCCTTTCCCCACCCTGTGTTCCCTAAACCACATACAGACACTCTCCAACACCCACTAAGAGTCTTGAGGTTTTAGATACCAGTATTTTAGGTTCTGTACCATTCATGTGACTGTTAAGGGCTAGGGTCACACCTCCTTGGTAGATGTGTGACTTCTATACAGCCAGGTACCGAAATAACATGCAAGGAGCACTATTCTAAGATGCCAGGAAAAGACACTTAACAGTTCCACACCCCAGTAACCATTTCCATGCCATCATTTTAAAGCTGCCAATTTCACATAATCTTCCTCAGGGACTAAAGACTTCCCAGCCTCTGCTGGAAGTGGAAGGTGACTTACTGCTGTGTGCTAAGGAACACCCGGTCACTCAGCCAGCCAAACAGAGGGTCATTGAGGCTGTTCCAGATCAGAAATACTGTCTAGGAAAGAAAACAGGACAATGAAACAAAACACCCCAGCTCCTGCAAAGACTCCATTCTGTTACTGAAGCAAGCAGTGCTGAGCTGGCACACTTGAACAACCAGCAGGAAACAACCCAGTACACCTTTCCTGCCCCTTCACCACTGTAAGATTCCCTTGTCTGGGGCAATTGCCAGATCAGCACAGTGAGGACCATGGTTTTCCCTGACTGTGAAACACCCTGACATCCCCAGAGGAAAGGCAGTCTTAAGAACAAAGTCTGTGGGTTTTCTATCCCAGCTCGTTCTCTGTTCATAGAAGTGGGGATAAAAAAGTGGCTGAAAAGCCCAAGTTAGCACTCGGAGGGCTCCCTTGCTCCCTCTCCCAAGGGGAGCGCTGCTGTTACAATGAACGCTCTTCACACTTCTCGCAGGGAGCGGTCTTGGTTTCAGAATCGCTTACTAAAGAGTGCAGAAGCCTATGGAAAAGACTAACCTCTCCTATCCAAAATGACATCTTATCGATCTTGTAAACAGAGACAAAGGTGTCCACGTAGTACAGGAGGAACACGTTGTGCAAAATGGAAACGAAGAGCGACAGGGACCCGTAGATCACCGCAGTAGGCAGATGAAAAAGACAAGCCAACAGTCGCAACCCCATGGCGGTGCAGTCAGCGTTCAGCTCCCTCGATCACCTCCATTTCAGATGGGATGTCTTCTCCCAACACCTGCTACATCTTTCTTGGGGCCAATCCATTGTTGCTCCTGCAGGGAGGAAAAAAAAAAAAAAAGTTCAATTTCTTAAAATGAACTAAAAGTTGAATCAAATTAATTGGTAAATCTGTGTCTGCAGAGATCAGAATTCATATTGCTTTGAGGAGCTGCTCAAAAGTAGATTGGAGGGGATTTAAGAGACTAAAAGCTGTCTGCTGCAGTAAAGCTGTTTCACTAAGCTGAGGCCAGGCTGCGGGCTCCCAGGGGGAAAACCATCTCCTGGTGAGCAGGCTGCCCCGTCCTTTACCCTCTAATGTTCTTGGTCATCCAGCAAGTAGCCGATTAGCTCTTTCCAGCTCCTCAAAGGCAAGGTCATAGGAGGAATCAAGCTAGATAGCTGTAAACAACAAAGCAGCCCTCAGAAAACACACCCAGGCACTGCCAGTTTTAGGTACGGGTGTACATTTTTAGCCAAATAAAAACAAGGGCAGCTGTGATATAATCTCACAGCACACACTGCTTCCCCCAGGTAGTCCCAGCTCCCTGCACCTGGGCTGGCTCAGACACCAGTTATTTATGGCAAGCGGCGTTGCTGCTTTGTGGCACCAAGAGACGCAACCAGAAGATGATGGCATGCAGCAGACATGCTGCCGCCGTGCGAGAAAGGCAACCAGAAGTCACTCAGCGGCCGTCCAACTGATCTTGGAGTGGCCAGAATTTTAGGATCAGTGTCTGAAATAAAGATGCTTTGGCTGAACGGCAACATACACAGGAATAAAACAAATGGAAAAGGCAGCCTTATACCAGAAAAAGTCGCTGTATGTTCACATGGGGCCAAGGTGCGAGGGGAGGACTCTTCACACGGGCACTCGAGCTCACAGGCAGGAGGTGGGATCAGCATCCTCCCACAATGGAGTCTCTGTCCTGCTTTTCAGACTGAGTCCCCTCTCACACTCAAGTTGCTACAGATCAAAGACAAAACACAAGGCACCTCCTCAGAGGCACTAATGTATCTGGTGACGTGTTAAGGGTTCTTAAACCAGTGTAAGTCAGCTTCTCCAGCCCATGTTGTCATAAGCCCTGTTCACAGCATACACATGATGGGTGACAAGGTCACGATCTCAGCACTGCCAAAATCAAGATAAAGAGCTGGAAGTCACCCTTGTTTCAACCCTCCAGGGTCCACACTCTCCAAATCAGATGGGTTACAGGGACTTCACAAGGCACGTTAAGAACAAGCCCATCAGAAACGGGAAACTATGCACCAAGTGAGCCTTCCCGGGCTTGCAACATCAGCTGCAGCAAGTCCAAGCAGAAGATCAAGGGGAAGAATAAATGGCTGGGTATGAAACCCGATGAAACACCAGACCCACTCAGCATTTCCCAGAAGGCGTGAGTCTGATCACTTCTAGGCAAGACCAGAAAAGCAAAAAATAACTGTCTGCTCTGCCTAGCCCAAGGAATTCCTCACAACTAGTTCAGAAGGAGCAGGAAGAGCATTTGTTCCAATCAATTACATCACTAGATTGAAATGGCACATCTACTCCTCTCCCAGCCAAAGCACTAAACCTCATCTGGATCCAACTGCAGATCCCTCATGGAGCTAAGCCACCGTTCTGCATCCCTGCTGTGCCAAAACCCACAGTCAGATAAAAGGAGGACACTGCTCAGAGGGGAATTCAGCCAATGAACTTTTGTAGGTGTAATTAAACACAGGCAAGCCTCAAAAGGAAATTTTGTATGGTCATCAATTGAAAAGGAATCAAGAATCTGTGATGTAGAACAGTTAAGAAGAGGGGAGAGCTAAGCCAACTGACCCACCAATGAGTCCTCTGTCTCTCACCAGAAGCCTTCTTCAGAGGACTGCCTCAAGGGCAGATGAAGCTACCAGAGTGCTGGGCACCCTCACAGACGGGATAGAGAATAAGTGGACAACCTCATTTTGCACTGCATGAAACCTCAGCATATCCAGGCCTTGACCACTGCATGTACCTCTGACATCACTACAAAATTCCTGAGACAGAGATGAAGGAGATCAAAAAAGGGCAACTAATGCAATCAAGGAACTGAGGCAGCTGCCTAAACAGCTGGGGCTCTTCAGGCAGAGAAGAAAGGCTGAAGGGGGACATGACTGATGTTTGAAGAGTTCCACGTGCAGTGGATAAGGTGATGGTGGAGCTGTGGTGTGTTAGGACACAAGAACTGGGAGCACTTTGTAACTAGCATGAAATCAGTTTATAGCACGTGAAAACACTTCTTTAACTGGCAGGTGGCAAACATCTGACATCTGCTGCCAAAGGAGGTCACAGAGGCGGGTGTCTGGTTCAAAAGATTACAAAAACTCATGGAAAACAGCCCTATACAAACAGCTACTGAAGGGAACAGGCAGGGAAATGCCCTCTAGCATCCTTAATTCAAGGGTTGTGCAAGCTCAGGGTGGACAAGTGGAAAGGCCAGAGACAGTCATCAGGCTCCTGTGCTGACCAACTAAACAGCATCTTCTGCTGCTGCCACGGGGCAGAACACGGGGTGAGACAGACCTGTGCTGCTAGGGACATTCCCGCCCGGGACTGGACTTTGCTACCCAAAGCCTGTTTGAAAGAAAGTCTGCCCAAGGCTTGGTCCCTAGTGCTGCACTTTACACTGTACCCATCCAAATGATGCTTCACTAAGCACATGTTGCACAAACCACAGCTGGTGAAGTTTCCAGAGACACCTCATTTTGTCGTTTATATGCTACAGTGCTATTTAAAGAAGGTGAAGTTCCTCTTCCTCTCCTCCCTTGTCACTCCCTCACAGATGTGCAACCCCTCCAGCCAGATGACATTTGTAAATGATTTCATTTTGCTGGGATAGTTGTTAGGTCATTTTATACGTATTTTTCTCCTCCCCATCTGCAAATGTGCAGACAAAAAGAAACAAATCATAGTTGTCCGTAAAAAGTAGGTTTCACTTCTAGATCGAAAGCACTGTGTTATTTAAGCTTGCCACGCTGGTATTTTCATAACCTTTTCCTTGGGATGGGGAATTACTCAGGGAGTATGTCAGAACTTTTCAACATTAGGCTTTAAGTAGTAATGGAAAAAGGAGCTGCAGGAGGGAATAGCTCTCATTCATTAACGCTGAACTTCTAATGGCAACAAGCTGGTAAATGAGAAAGCAACTAACGTGTATTTGAGAAACTTCCACCCCCGCATCTGACATCTGGCATCGCTCCTGCCACTGACGTTGGCAGATCTTATCTTTCTGAGGAGGATGTTTGAATGCTGGCTACCAGGAAAGCACTGCTTTTGTCTGAGAGCACTGGCGTACGGCAGCTGGGAACACACCACAGTACGAGGTTTGCACATCTGCTCCAACTTCCTTGCCAGCTCACAGCTGGATTCACAAGTCATCGTGTCCCGTGGCGATTCGGCAACCCTCTGGGCTTGCAACAGGACTGAGCTCCAGCCTTCCACAGCTAAAGCCAGTTGTACTGGGTTGGCAGCAGAGCCACACGCATCAATCTTGGCCCAAGCCAATCTTTTAAGCAGGGCCAGACGATTCCTGTATGCTGAAGCTGCCATTCAGGAACCTGGAAGAGTCATCTGCAGACCTGACCACAGTAACAGGATGACTCTTCCATTCATTCTCCACGATGTGGGTAATGCGGGCTGGAATATCCCAAATACTATGTCGGGATACATCTATGCTTGCTCCAGCCCTCACTACACTGCCTCTGCTGCATATTCTGGGGTTTGGGGGGCTTACTAGCTAAATCAGAGAGCCACACAAATATACCAGCTTGGTGCCTCTGCATCTGCTACACAATAAATCCACCAGCTGGATGAGCCACTCAAGACGGGACTCTATTTCTAGACATTCATCACAGCCAGACAGGACTGGGCTGCTGGCAGTCCAGCCCCACACCCATGGAAGCTGGGCTGGAGCTGCACCTGCGAAAGACCTGCTGCCCTGGGACCTGTCCCAGCACAGTGCCTGGTGCTGGGCACATCAATTGCCCCCAGACCCTTCAAGTGACATTCTCAGCTAAAGGAAACAGTCATGGATGTCTTCATCGGTCAAACTTAGCCATGAGACAGAGCAGGTTCTGCACTCCTTCCCAGCCGTGCATGCTACCCCAGGAGGCATCCAAATCACAGACACTTCAGAGGGTCCTCAACCCACAGAGCTACTTAGATTCTGGCAGGACTCTGTTCAGTAAGAAGGGAAATCCCTCCCTGGAGCTATTTCACTGAATGAAACTGAAAGAGCCTCCACTTAAACAACAACAAAGTCTCAAAATCCTATTCCTACCTCAGGAAAGCTCCACAAAATTTAGGGTCCTTTGATCAAACTTCAATCTTGTGCACCCTCTTAGAGGTATCTCTCCAAGACTGTCATTTTTTACACCATGCTACTTCTGATAATCCTAACACCGAGTCTTGAGGGAAGGCCAAACACAGTCTCATTTGAAACATTAACCAACTCTCCAACAGCAGATTCCCAGCAGCCTGGTATCTGAACAGTAAAGCAACGAAGCCTCTGAAAACCTGATACCACCTGGGTCAGGCAAGGAAATGCGCAATGAGGGTGTTTCCCAGTACTGTTTGCCAACAGTCACAGAGGGCTCTAGAGAGGTGTGGAACACCCTCCTCATTACAGGCAATCATGTGCTTCCACCACTCCTGCAGAGTTCACCCGCGTAAATGGAACTGCCACACAGACAACAATTAACATCTTGAACCAGCTGGTAGTTTCTGTGGAGCTGTGTTCCAGCAAAGCAATCTCATTAAATCGGATCTCATTCCCTAATGAGATTAGACCTAATGGGATTACAAGGTTCGTTAATAGAGGTAACCAGGTAGATCTCAGTCTTGGAACCTAGTAAAGCATTTAACTTCACAGCACTCTGCACTCTTTTTCTACACAATTCATTGTTGTACAGTTTAAGGAAAATGCATTAGATAGATTAAGAATTGGTTCCCCATGATGCTATCATGAGTGTAAATACTAATCCTGCAGTAAACTTCTACAGCACTGGTATGGGGACCATTGCCAGGTAACTCCGGCCTCAAATTACAGACCTGGAAGTAAGTATGAAACCTTTACTGAAAATAACTCCCAAGAGTGGAATCACAGAAGCTAGAAGAGTGGATTACTACATAGACTGAGCCTGTTCTTCTTCAGATTTAATAGGAACCACAAGGTGAGAAGTCCTTATCACCAAGCACCATTGGGAGTTTCTGCTACACTATCTCCCACCTTCTCGCCAGGGAGACTTTTCACCCGTGCAAACCTTTCAAAGCCACAGTCACCCCCTAACACCCCGACTTTGGCCACCAGCCACACACTACTAACTGAAGGAAGCCCAGCTGCCAAAGCCACCAGGATCTCCATGGCATTTAGGTCCGTAAAACACAGCACTAAACGAAAGGAACACAGTGAGCCAGGCGATGCCCACGTATTGAGGCCAGAGATGGGGACACCATTCCTTGGGGCACCGAGAGGACAGGGCCAAGCAGCGGTGCCCCCCGCAGCGCCCCATCCCCAGCAAGGGAAGGCCTAGCACCCCACCAAAGGACGGGGCAGCCGGGCAGGGGCACGGCCATTATTCGGTGGTATGCTCCCGTTCGGGCTCCGGGGCAGCGCAGAACCCATTCGGGGTTGTGCTGTCACGCGAGGGTAAGGCGTGACAGGGACACGGCAGCTAGAGCCCCACTCCACACCTCCAGGTAGGGTGGACTGCCCCCCCGCGCCCCCCCCCGCGGCAGGAGACGGGCCAGCGCCAGGGCCGCCTCTCCTCGCCGAGACCCCGCGAGGGGGGAGACAGCCCCCAGCCGGCTCCGGAGCGGGGGACAGAGGGGCTGAGGCCGCTTCCCGCGGGCACCTCCGAGCCCAGACGGGACAGCCCGGAGCAGCGGGAGAAGACACGCACCAGGACTCTCCCAACGCAGAGAAGGGGGGAACCCCGACCCCAGCCGGACTGCCCCACTTCGTTAAGTGGGGGGGTGTCACCTCCACCGCGCCCGGGCGGCCAAACAAACCCAGGCCGGCACTGGGGTGGGGGAGGCAGCGCAGCCCTGCCCGCCGCCATCCCCTCAGCGCCTCCTACCTGCGTCCGCCACCGGCGCTGCCCCCGCCGCTCCGCCGCACGTCCGCGCACGCGCACCCTGCACCCCCCCCCGGCACCTCCCCGCCCCACGGCCGACCCCGGCCAAGCGCCATCTTGTGTCCTGGCAAGTGAAGCCGCCCCCTCCCGGCCGCCATCTCGTGTGAGGTCACCGTGCTGGGAAGCGGCTGGGTCACAATCACCCCCTGCATCGCCGCGGGTCTGGAGAAAAGCAGCTGGAAAGCTGCCCGGCGGAAAAGGACCTGGGGGTGCCGGTCGACAGCCGGCTGACAGTGAGCTAGCACTGTGCCCAGGTGGCCAACAAAGCCAACGGCGTCCTGGCCTGTGCCAGAAACAAGTGTGGCCAGCAGGACCAGGGCAGGGATCATGCCTGGTGCCACTGGTGGAAAGAGGAAACGGCCTCAGATTGCACCAGGGGAGGGTTAGATTGGGCATTAGGAAAAATTCTTCACCATTTTCAAAAAGGTTGCCCAGCCCTGGAACAGGCTGCCCAGGGAAGTGGTGGAGTCACCACCCCTAGGGGTATTTAAAAGCCACAGAGATGTGCTGCTGAGGGGCACGGTTTAGTGGTGCCCTAGCAGCGCTGCGTGAGCGGTCGGACGCGGTGGCTTTATAGGTCTCTGTCCCGCAGCAGGAGACGATGCCTCCACGAAAGCCGCCCCGCGCCTCGGCCGCCACGTCTGCACCAGCTCCGCCCCCAGCCAGCAGGCGCCGCAGCAGGAAGGGCTCCCAGGGGCCTTTCTAGCCCGAGCGCGCCGGCCCCTCTATGATCCGTCGCCAAGGAAACGCTGTGGGGCCGGAGGGCCCCGGCGGCCCGAGCACTCCGTGCGGCATTTCGGCCGGGCAGCGGGGTCCTGCCGTCGGTGCCAGGACGGGTAGTGAAGGCGCGGTGGCCCCAGGCCTCGTCCTCCGGGGGGTTCTCCACTGAGCAGTCAGCCCTGGGGCCTTCCACCCCTCTCCCCAGCACCGTGAGGCTGGAGGAGAATGGGGCAGGGAAGCACAAGATGTCTTCTGGTGAAGACAGCTGGAGTCCTGGTACCTCTTCACCTTTAACACCTCCAACTGCTCCAAAGGAGCCTTGAAAGAGCATTGTGCCAAGCTGCAGAATGAAAAAGTGGAAATAAAACAGTAACGTGACTGCTCAGGGGGCAGGCAGCCTTCCCCTCAATCCATCAAATGCCCTACTTGTCTTGGTCTGAGTCACCAGCACTCCTTACACTCCTCTCCTGAGATTCATTTACATTATGTCCCATATATTTCAGAAAATACAGACCGTCATTGTCATTTATTAGCTAAGATCTGTCTGTGGAGTTTTCTTTCAAAGAAGCAACTCCTGGTTTTGGCCAACGCATCACCTTCCACCTCTCACTGCAACAGTTGCTCCCATTCAACTATTCACATATTTCACCTGGGAAAATAGAGGTGAAGGCTAATTGCCGTGTTCGGAAAAGTACCATTGCATCCCATTACATCTCAACATTTTTGTGTATTAAACTTACTAGTGGATTTCCTAAACAGGTCATTTTTATGAATTCATAGAAGCTAGGCACTTAATTGCAGCCAACAGGTTTTGTCATTAAAATGTGATTTTTAGGTATTTAGCAGTAGCTGTTGTGATCACCTGCAGCAGGGCATGCTCCTGAGGGATGCCTAAGGCCTTGCTCTGCTGCAGCACTTGTCCTGAGCACTGCTGAGCTGACCTTGCAGACGAGTCACCCTTTTTAAACCTGTGTGAGGATTTGTATCTGTAAAGGCCCACAACAGTGCAGGTGCTTTCAATAAGGCAGTGCTGATGGGAGCCGTTTGTACGCTTAGTACTTAATTACCGCCTACTGAATAACCAGTGAGTACAAATACCACCTTAAGTTGTGTGTTGCTAAGCATGAGCAAAAAGCTTGGGGGGCAGAATAAAGAAAGAGTAGTGTTTATTGCTGACGTGCTCAGCGGGAGGGTATTTTCTCTCCTGTTCAGTGTGTTACTTTAAAATTTTCAGGTCTTTTTTGAGTGCTACCAGTAGTGCTTTGCTGTTTTGAGAAAGGATCTGAAGTTCTGGTGAGTGCTTTTTGAGGTTTTTCTACCCTGGCTTTGTGTGCTGACTTTAGCTGGTTTCCTTATCCATGTTCTCCTTCCTTGCTATGCCTGACCTTTTATGTTCAAGTTTGTTTGTTAGCGATTTGTTTGGTTTGTGTGATTTTTTTATTTTTTTTTTTCTGTAAGTTATTTCACTAGCTAAGACTTGTCATTTGCGTCAGCCTCAGTTGCCTTCTCTGTTAGCAGCTAGGCTTAAAGCTTCCCTCTGAGCATGTAACAAAACTGCTGAAGGAATGAGCTTCCTGCTATTTTCTGTAGCTACAAGGGCACGTCCAGACAGGTATGGCAGCCCTGGTTACTACAGGAAAGCCTCCGCAAGGTGGAATGTGGTGCCTCAGTACATCTCCTGGCTTTGTATACATTATTAAGGTGTGTCAGTGAAAAAAAAAAACCAAAAAAACCTAGCAAACTGTAGAAAGCAAACTGCCCTCTTAAGATGAGGTTGTGTTTCCTGCTGCTTCTTGCTTTTCAATTAAGTGAAGGCATCATCTTGTCTGTTTTTTCTTAGGATGTGAGTACATACACACCAGATATCTATCTCTGTTTCCTGCATTTATGTCTAAAAGCTGGTTTATGTTGCAGTGTTTTACCAGTTACAGTGACAAAATGGTATTAGTGCTATTTTAAATGCTTGTTAGTACTAGCATACAGCTGAGGTGTTCTGTGCTTTGCTTGGCTTTTTGATAATGCAAATGCTTAAATGTCTCTGGAGGTGATGCCTCTCACCCTGGCACATCTGCTTTATTTCTAGATACAAGCCCACGTGTAGTATCATAAATCAGTTGGGGTATTGATTCATGCCAGTGCTCTAGCCTGTAACTTTCCTAGCATCTCCTGTTTCTGAAAGATACTAATGTAAATTGTTGTTGGATGATGGGCTTTAAACACTACAGTTTGGGGAAAATGACATAGAGGGCTTCTCTGAGTGAGTGTGCTTGTAAGGACGCAAGATTGCCTTTTGAGTCTATAAAAAAAAAATCAGTGTTATTTGTGAGCTATGCTCTGTATTGTCTAAGGATCATAATGGAAGGTAGGCAGATTTATTTTTTTTTTTAAATATTAGAGTCCTCAACCAGCAGATGCTGCAGCCCTTTGCCGAGGGGAATGAAATAAGAGCAGTATTCCCATGGGTAATCCTAGTTCACATGTTTGAAGCTGAGCTAGAAATACAGTGTGTGTTTCTGTTGTAGTAGGAGGTGGTGTTATACACTAAAGGGACGATATGTAATACAACCTCTAGTCTGGACAATCTATTTCCTCCCCTGCCCCACTGTTTGGGGCATGTGTTGCTCCCATGGGAAAATCTAGTACAAGTGCATAAGAAGTTATCCCTTCCTCATCTCTAAATGCACCTCTTTGATGCAGGATGCACAGGAACATGATCCAAGTGTATTTAAAGCACAAGCTGTTAAAAGACAAATGCTTTGCTGTGACTCTGGATGCTACTGTGTGTCAACAGAGAAAACCCACTGTGGGCATGAAGTCCCTCTGGAGAACCAGGCTGTGTAACCATCTGAGGCCTTTGCAGGACACCAGAAGACTCTCCCAAGAACACTTCAAGGGCAGAGACTTTTAATCAAGAGGCTGAGAGAGCGGGATGCCCTGAAAGCACAAAAACAGTGTGCAAAACATGTCATTTTGCTACGCAAATTGTCTGTGTGCAAGATAAGAAAGTGCCTGTAAGTAGCTGGAGCTAGGCAGAGGAATCAAGGCTAAAGTGGAATGATTTGTCTTGGAGCGTGTAAAGTAAACAATATATATTCAGGAGGAAGCAGATAATTACAGTGGTGTCTGAAGCAACTCCTGCAGGGAAGAACCTTGCAAGGCCACCTGCACCCTATCAGTAATGCCACGCAAGATTGCCTAGGTAACGCTATCGGGAACACCAGACCCGGTTATGGATGTAGCAGAACTGAAACCAATGGGGAAGAGGTAAATAGGGGTGGATTGTCTGTTTGGGAGGAGACTGGAGGAAGGGGGGCACAAGCATGACAACAAAGTGGATCCTGAAATGAGAGAATAAGGTATAAATTGAGGTGAAAGAATGAAGGTGGGAGCAGCTGACCACAGGAGCGCAGACCTCTGCGGATGGTCAACACAAACCCACTAGGATGCTGGAATGATGATGCACCTTGGACAACTTACTGGGCTGTCTACCAGGTTTATGTTGGAAAGACTTGGTATGGGAGGGCAGAGCAAAGAGGGGCAGACTTGCACCCTAGTACTAAGTGGTGTGGGAGGAAAGGGTGACACCTGTGACTTAGCAGTCATGTGTGGCTTGTAATATTTGATTAGTAGCTTTAAAGTTGTGTGCAAAATGCTATAAATAATGATGAGATATTAGTGGTGTGTTAATGAGGCTGTTGACCATTCAGTTCCCTTACTGGTCTGAGTGATGGATAAAAGTTCATCTCCTGAGTGGGTTGTCTCAGTATTACACTCTGAAAGGGAATAGCTGGGCAGAAGTGACAGCTGAGGGCTTGTTCAGGTTCTCCTAATGTGGAAGCTCAAGCTAACCAGTACTGAGAGTTGAAGAGAGTGTGTGGATGAGGGTGATGGATATCAGATGAACTCTTGAGTGAGAGGAGGAGCAGGTCTGTCTGTGCAGGCTGTGTTTGAAAATGGAGGGGATTGTTAGGATTGTAAACACTAAAAAGTGCAGATTAAGATATGCTTGATTAAAGAAAAAAGTAGTGTCCAGATACAGAGCTGTCTGAGAAAGGGTTTAGATGAGGAAAAAGGTGATGGTTTTTGGTAGGGCTGAGTGAGATCCTGGGACGTGGGGCACAGATTTGAACATGAGGTGAGGAAGACCTCTGATGCAAAGAGCGTCTGCAGTGGTTACGAGGAAGATGAGAGTGGTGGTGGTGGGAGCTTTAACACAGAAGTTAGGCTTGCCTGCCAGTGCAGTCATCCTGTGGTAACACTCTCCATGGTTTATTCTTGGCAGTGCAGCTGTCTCAGACCTGCTGTGTTCTGCAGCAGCTGCAGGGAGAGTGGGAGGAGTGGCTGCTCTGCACCTCTCTGTCTGCAGCAAGCTGCATTTTGAGTGGTATTTGAGTAGAGGTATGCAAGTGGGTGTTCAGAATCAAGTAAAGACTTGCTATGTGATGACTGGGGCTTTTCCTGGTGTTCTGACCTCATACAGAGTCTGGGCTTTGCATGGACCTCAGAAATAAATGCCAAACCCATGCTAGATTTCAGTGCTTTCTGGGAATGCTGCTTTGAATAGCTGAAACAGATCTACTCTCTCTTCCAAGTGCCTGTGGAAGGGGTGACTGACTATAATAAGGATTAACTGCTATTTCCAGAATGACCAGCACCAGCGGGAGCTCTTTTCTTCGTGGTGTGCTAGAATAGCAGAGTTCAGGGGGAACTTGGTAAGGACTGGAGTCTTCTGCCTTCAGAAGTAAAATCCTTCCCCTTGGCTGAGCTGAAGGGATTGTTCATGGTGCAAGAGCTGGGAGTGGTTCTGCGCCCATGTCTTGGAGGGGAGCACCAAGTGCAGTAGGTTTTGCATTAATGCCCTCCCAGCAGAGTGGCAGTTTGCTCCCTGTGGAGATGGAATTGGTGTGTCTGAGGTCTTCTAGGCTGCCCATCCCAAAAGGAGCTCTGGTATCAGCTGTGCTCATGAAATATGTTCAGTTGGCTTGGGCAGCTGTAAGAATTTGGACAATGAAGTAGTTCCTGACGGGAAGGTCCCTCCTGGGGTGTGAGGAGAAGTAGGGTCCCTTAGCAGGGAAGCATTGCTGGGGGAGTTCCTTGGACTGAGTAGTGTGGGGAGGGGAATGGGATGAGGCTGTTTGCAGGCCTTCCTCTGGTGCCAGTTGTACCACTCAGTGTGTCAGAGGAGCAAATGTGTTCGTTTCTGTCTGAAAAGCCATGTACACCACCATTTTTTGTGCTATATAAAGCCTACATAGCAGTGCCCTGCTGCTCAGGTCTGGTCCCAGCTCCTCAGCTGTGCTCACAAAGCTAAGTTTTTGTAAGCCAGCTTCAGAGATGAGCAGGTGAAGACATGGGTCCAGTCTGGAAACCTGGGTTGCTTGGCCTGGTGCCAAGGTGAGGATGTCACCCCTCAACTGATGCTCTTGTCCAGTTCTGCACCTTGGGGGCAAGCGGTGGGCCCACAGTCATCTCCATCTGTCTCCTGCTGCTCTCTGCTGCTGTTGCTTTCTTTGATCCTCCAAGATAGCTTTTGTATTTACCTTTTAGTAAAAATATACAAAACTGCCTGGATTGGTGGGGTTCTCCTTTTTCTACTAATCTAATATCTCAAACTCTTTCTACCTTTAGTAACTTTACTGCTCTTTGGGGAGCCATTAAGCTTTCATTCCAAGTACTCTTCTCTGAATAGCCTCCTTCTTTCTAGTGGGCTGTTTTCAAGCTGTTTTCAGGATTGGTTCTCTTCTTTTACGTGTTACCACTAGACAGCATAAGTGAGCATGGCAAACAGCAATACCCCCCTTCTGAGAAGCAGAGGCTGTGTATTCTCCTGCCTTACCAAAGCTTCTGTCTAGAAGTATCTGAGAGGATCAGGATAAAGAGATAGCTGTGTGCAATAGCTGCCCAGCTCCTGGGACGCAGTGCCAGCCCTGCTGCAGGAAGCAGGTTACTGCTACATGCGCTGTAGCTTTACAGAAAGCTAATTGCATACAGTAACCTGTGCCCATGGTGGCACTTGAAGTGTGGTCGAAAGCAGAGAGCTCTTCCTAAGCTGGCCTGCTGTGCTGTGGGGGGGCTGGCAGCTGCTGCTCTCAGCCAGGCTGTGCTTGGTGCTGCTGGAGAGTCTGCAGGGGTGCAGTGTGTGAGCAGCAGTGGGGCAGATGTGGCCCCTCTTCACCTCATCCTGCCACACAGCATCTTTCTTATGTTCTAGATGGTATGAGAGCTTGCCTCTTCCAAGAAACCTGCCCTCAGGTTGTGGTGGGCTTTTCCTGGCAAATGAGAGGTGAGATCTGTTCCCTGCAGCCCTGGTTTGTACTGCTGTTAGTTAGCTACTGCCTTGTGGCACCTTGTTATGCTGGGCATGGTGTGGTAAAGTCTTGTGGAAGTATTTAACAATCCTTGGAGTGCTTTGTTAGGACGATGGTGGTTTGCTTTCTTCTTTCAGAGTGCAGCAAATACCTGTGGGGCTGTTTTACCTTAGATGGAGGAGGGCCCAAAACCCAAAAGTGCTGCCCTGATTAGGCAGCACTGGTGTAGGAATCTGCTCCCCTAGGAGAAAAATAAGGCCCAGGAGGACCCAGCTTGTACTGAGCTATTGCACTGTCCTTGAATTCCTGTGCTGCTGCCAGGCACATCTGGTGAGTGAGAGCATCCCCTTTATGGAGGCAGACAAGAGTCTCTGTCCTAAGGATGGGTACCGGTGGTGGAGGATCAAAGCTATTGTATTGTGCTGCATGACTTTCTGTGCTGTCATCTCGCCTCCTGGGAGTCGTCTCCTGGGTGATTATTTTTTTTTTTCTTAAAAGATGTCAAACAGAGCATAATCTTATGTTGGCAATAGGGGGCAGGGAAGTGACAAAGAGAAATAAGAAGCCTCTTATTTCAAGGGAGAAGATTATAACAATCTCCAGCTACTAGGATGCTGGGTAAGCGTGTGGGACTGACACTAGTGCTGTGGAGATCAAACCTTAGGTTTGAGTAGGCTTGGTTTTAACCTCTTGCTTCCAGAACAGTCCATGAATTTTTGTGTTGGTGCATTTTATTTTGTTTTCCCCCCAAGGGAGACATTTGCCAAAGCTTTGACAGATGGCAACAGTTTTACAGTCTGCTCAAAACGGGGAGACTAACTGGAAATAACTCACAACTTCATCCCCTTGGTTAGGGGAATATGTGGCCTTTGCGGTGCTCATCCCTGTACTCTTGGGAGCTGCTGCATGTGATGGCAACAAATCTGTGGTTTCTGTGGGATGGGGAGAACGGGACAGGAAGAAAGTCAGAAAGAACAGTCTGGACGTTTAGGGGCTGGACCAGTTGAGAGGAAAAGGTAACTTAATGGGGAGTTATCTCAGTCTGGGAGATGATCACAGGGTAATGGCATGAGGCAAGAATAGTCTTGGCCAAGACCTGGAGTAAACCAGATGGCTGTGTCCTGTCTTGTGGACTGAATGTCTCTACAGTTGTGTTGGCTTTCAGTGTGCTCCCTGAGGAAGCATCTAAACCTGTTCAAACTGCCAGCCTCACCTGAGGACCCAGCTAACTTTGCTGCTTTGGATGGACAGAAAACTTGGTGACACTTTTTGGACTGTTAATCTTGGTGAAATCTGTCTCTCCAGACATGCAGGTGTCCTGGTTTGAGTGAGAACAGAACTAATTCTATTCAGTGATTTTACTTTTCAGCTCAGTTCTTCTAACTAACTGCACTGACTGAAGTTCTCAGCCTGTTCTCACAGGCAGTGTCTGCTTCCAGCAGTGACAGCACCCCATGTTTAGAGTTAGTACCAAGGATTGGTGTGCAGA
>WTSP01016975.1:0-20594 GCA_025331215.1 Actenoides lindsayi
GGGGTGAACTTGTAGAGTAGGGTTAATGGTTGGACACAATGATCCCAAGGGTCTTTTCCAACCTAAATGATTCTGTGTGTGATTCTGTGTGTGATATTACATGTATGATATTACAGATTTAGGACAGTATGATATTTAGGACAGTACTGGAGTTGCACAGGTACCTATAGGAGCATTCCTTTGAGAACTAAATAGGCCAGAGAAAATCTAGTTTGCCTGAAATGCATACTGGTACTCTTTCTTCTTTTTGTTCTCAGATAAACCGTGTTTCTCATAGGGTCATGATGTGGTCACCCCAAAGTGCCTTCACGGAGTTTAGGTTGGGAGACGTCAGTACGGATGCACAGTACTGAGACTAACTTACCAGTAAGTGAGAGTCCCTGTGAAACTATACTAGGGAAGATAATTTCTTATGAACTAATTATTATTTTAATTTAAAAAATTCTTACCTGAATTCTGGTATGATAGGCACTGGTATATCTGTCTGTTAGTGTAAATCTTTTGGGTTCAGTGCTGATTTAAATGGAGGCTGCCTAAATCTTGAAGAATTCCTTTGACTGCAATTTTGCTCCTCTTTATTTGCACAGATATATATCACAGCTTGAAAATCTTGTTTAAAAATACAGAAAACTTAGGAACAGACAAGGACAGAGAAATAAAACAGGGAAAACTGTATGTGAGAAAGGAGGAAAAAGTGAACAAACTGTGGTATGTAAAACAAGAGAAAAAAGATCAGAATGAACTGGAGTCAATAGAAAAAGAGAAGTCTAGATAGATGGTAGGAAGCCTGAGGGAGGCCTGGAGAAAGAAAACTACAAGAAAAAGATATTAGAAAAAAAGGAGGGAGCTGAAAGAGGAGAAATGTAGGACTAGAAATGATGAAATCCATGAACACATCAAAGAGAAATCTATTTATTTATTTATTTATTTTTAAACTTAACAGAGGCAAAAGATATGTTATTAAACATTTCTTATTCTATGTTTGAAAACAGTCTGGCTCCTGGTAAAAGGGTCTTCCTATACTGGTGGAACTACATTTTTCTTTCCACAGCTTGACTTGCTTTGTTAGAAAAAGAATTGCTAATCATTGTAGTCCTCTGTCATGAAAACATAGTCTGCAGAGAAATGTATAGTGGAGTGCTAGTAGTTTTATTAAAAAAGTTTTGTAACTAAACTGAGTGCATACACACATGCACACACACACATATACACATGATTTTCCTCAGACAGCCAGAATATACTGCCTAAATGGTGCACAATAATTTAAATTAATTTAGCCAGCTTTAATAAGGTATTGCCAACTGCTTTTGTTACAAATAAATATTTAAAGATCAATTTTCATATACAATCAAAGCTTAGGAACAAATCATTTCAATATGTCAAGATTCCTTTCATTTCTCTGTCTCTCTTTTCTCCTCCTTGCCCTTCCATCAGTGGCTAGCTATTAAAGATACAATGGTTGTAATCATTATTATAATAGATCCCTCTGCATGATCATTCTAAGTGGGCCTAATGCTCTGCTTTTCTTATTGCACTGCAATATCCTACTATGGGAATGGAAGAGATGACACAAAGGATTATGGCTACTGGTTATGAAAAAGGAAGGCCAGAGAGAAAGTTACTGTTTCCACAGAAGTGCTTAATAAACATTAAGGTTTCACACACAGGCTGATGGGAAAAAAAGCCACATGAAATGAGACTCTTTAGCACAATGTTTTCCACTGCAATTTTACTGAAAACACAAGTTAATTTAAACACACACATAAATAGCCTACTTCTAACTATGAGACAAGGCCATACTATATGCATACAAACTGTAAGAAATAATTTATAGGACAAATTCCCCACAAGACCATTCTGGGGGGGGGGCGGAAATCCCTAAAAGAAAGAGAGAGAAAAAAAGACCTGGCTCTTGACACTAAAGGCTTAACATCAAATGCGGCCAGAAATCCATTTTCACAGTTTTATTGCCCATTCTGGACGCTTCATTTCAAAGGGAAAGAATTTGAATTCAGACACATAAAATTCCCTTTGTTCTCTTGCCCTCCAGCCTTTGGTGCCAGTGTGGACGGTCCTATAGGGAGAGGTTGAGATCAAAAAAAAATTTGCAGCTTAGATACCTGGCCCCAAATGATGCCCCTTGGCATTCTTAATTAAATCAGCTTTGCAATAGATTGACAATGCACTGTCAATTATAATAATTTATATTAACAAACGGAGTATTTTTAACACTTTGGAAATAAGAGAAGTTCAGTAGACCTGGGGGAAAAAAAAAAGAGCTATAAAATTATGCTGCATGATGATCACATACAATACAGTGCATCAGATTGTAGGTCACATACTTTATCTTAATATTGGGTAAAGCTGATGTGATTTTGCATATCTTTTCCTATCTGACAGAACATTTCCAGTTGGGTTCATGTGAGTTGTTTGTTGTTTTTCTGTTAGTTTCAGAACAGAAGTTGAGTGTACTGTAAGGGAGTAAGGGAGTTGGAAGGAGGGGACATTTCAGCCCTGTGATGGGGGGGAACCTTTGTTATAGAGAGAGGGCCTGATCCATAGTTTAATGCAGTGGAGGGACGTATTCCTATTGATCTCAGTAGGCTTTGGACCAGTACCTGCAGAGACTATTTTCACTCAGAGTTCTGAGGTACTTTTGATATTAAAATCTGCACAGGCATATTTATGAAAGAAGATATCGCCTTTGCTAGAAAGCGATATTCCGACTTGTACTGATGAATAAGGTACATTCTGCTTTCTACAGTGTTTTTTCTTTATGTTTTAGCCTCATGCCTCTTTCTATTCCAGTTAATTTGGAATAGATACAGATCAGCTCTAAGGCTTCAGAGTGTAAATTGATCACCCGGAGAGGTCAGGAAGGCATTTTTTCCTCTCCACATACAGCACTGCACAAGAGATGAGAGGTCTGTATAACAATGCCTGTATTTCCACTTTCTGTGGAGTTTATAGCTACTTTTTCCTTTCTTCTTTTTGGAACCCACTGACTCTGATATTCATTTTGCTTTAGTGGCTTATGCATGACTTTTTCTTCAAACATTCATGAAAGTTGATTTGGATTTTCCTGTGTGAAATATAGCTCTACCATTGGATGTTAGTATAGGAGAGCAGATGAATTGCATGTTGACAGACTATGTTCTTGTTTAGTGGCAGTTAATGGATACTTCTCTGCTAACGATACAGATATGATATATTTTTAATTGCTAATTGAATTGAGTTATAGAGACACTGTTACTCTAGCAGTTAAACAGAAGCTTATTTTTAACCTTGAAAAATGTATTATTTTGTATAAACTACACTGGAATAGGAAAATATATTTAATTTTTTGTGAGACTTCAAAAAGTTCTAACCAGGAAATACTGATCAAGTGTTGCAGATTTCACCATAATTAGAAAACTTTTCTAAGCCTTACATCTTTGAATTACAAACCCGGTTGGGAGATTTTGACATTTCTCTCAACTGAACTATTCCCAAATTCATGAACATTAAGGACCTTGCAGACATCCTAGCAATTAATTTGTCCAGAAACAGGAGGTAAGCTTAGAACATAAGAAAGAAGCTGAAAAAATATTATAACCTGACCTGAACTGTGGAATAATCAGGACCTGAAATTTGAGAACTGGCCTTCAGAATGACCTGACATAGGTCCCTCAGAAATTTTTGTGAACTGAGATCAAAACATTCTTAGTCAGGACCCCTCCACCAACTGTTATATAGAAAAGAAAGTGGCACCTTGTTTAGTGAGGTCTCTTTTGAATCATGTCTTCAAGACATCCTCACTTGTAGCTGATTGAACTGCAGCTGGAAGTGAGTGGGGGGAAATTTTAAACCCAGATATTCTGTAATAGTTTGTCACCATGCGGGTAAGTAGCTGGAACGCGCTTTTGCTAGAGCTTCTAAATAAATGCAAAATTGACCTCATTACAGTAGTAGATCAGTAGTAGAGATCTCTTGACTTGATTTAGACATTAGCATAAGATCAAATACAGATTCATGCTGTTGCTGCTGCAGTCAGAGAAACATACTGAAATTCTGTTCCTTCATCTTTTCTTTTCCACTTCCATTTTTCTCTTAAACTGTTCTTAGTTTTAACTCATCTTTCTTTTTACTGCACTTTTTCTTCTTCCTACAAATGTATATTCAATGGAGGACATATTAAATCTCGCCTACAGAGCCAGCTGTTTCCTCTAAGCATGCCTTGTGAGTGCAGTCATTGAATTCTGCAGAGTATTTCTCTTCTGTTTTTCCACCAACCTCAAATCCTTTAGCAACAGCAAGCTTGTATGTCAGGCTGTCCTCTCTTTGTAGTATCACTGGACATGATTACGGTTACCATTATACTTTGAGAAATCCGTTGTGTTTTTTAGGTAGTCCTTATAGCCTTATTCTAGAATTTCTTATACCAGTCTATGTCTTTCTTTCAAATAAGCAGTATCTGTCAATAGGGAACTTTAGCTTTACGAACTCACTGAAGTGAGGACTACTCTCCTTTTATATTTATACAACAACTCTCCAGCTATAAGACAACTGAGGAGCATATTAAGTGCCTGGTAATTCAAATAGCCATTAAATTTGTGGCACATATAACAGGAGAAGATGACATTTACTGTGATATGGTTGCTTTCCCAAGATCTCTAGATTAAACAGAGCAGAAATCAAGCAGTTTTAAGCTGGATTCTTGGTACATTTTGAAATTTAGTTAATCTGAAAGCCAATTAAAATCATTAATAAAAATATAATTCATTAGTTGCAGAGAATTTTCATGCATATTTTTATGCACTCTATGACGTATTAGTGACTGTTGACATAGTTAAGTCCAATACATACTCAATTCCTGTAACTTTTAAATGTCAAGAAACCACAGTGCTGGCACAGAATTTAGAAGTATCATAATTTGGAATCATGTTAAATTCACTTAATTTAAACAAATGTTTTCAGCGGAGAAGATTTTATTTTTTGATGAATGCATTTCAAGAGGGTCAGATTTTTGCAAATAATTTCAGTATAGGACAAAAAATCTTACGCTTGAAAACTGAAAATGTTTGGTTGAAGTATGAATACTGTACCTCATGGGAGTTGTACTTCAGCTATTACATGGTTCAATTTTCTTTTTTTGAGACCAGTTCCTTCATTGGAGTACCTCTCTAATGATGTCCTGTAACTGTGATTCTTACAGTGCATTGAGATGACACAAGAAGAAAGGAGACCCTCTGGGAACTGTAGTTCTACTAAGAAGTGCAGTGTTAAGAAAAATAGAGGGAGGAGAAAGGATATCTGAATTACAGTTCTTGTAGAGCACCATAGTGGCATTTATGGGTCAATATTAAAATTTCAAGTAAAAATATTGAGGTTTTACTTTTCTTGCCCTTTCCAAATGGCAAAAACCAAACCAAAACAAAGAATAGAAGTATCTGCTGTCATCAATAGCCCATTACAAGTAAAATCTTTACTGACCGTCTTTATTAAAAGACTATGCTAAAAGACATCCTGGAACAGAAGAGCTGACTTTTTTAATTTTTCTTTTTTTTTTTTTTTCTTTTCTTTTTCCTTCCTGTTCCAAGTGAGTATCTGTGAAGATTTATTTCCTATGTAGATCCAATGGTAATTTAGGATGATAAATCTCTCAGAGACAACTCTCTGCAGATTTAGTGAAAATGTATGCCTGAAGCTAATTTTCTCCAACAGTCTGGCTTTTTCTTTCCCAGTTATATTGGCTTCTGAATAGTCCAGTTCTTTTTTTTTCTGGTGAACCCAACAGGGATTTTGCTTTTCAGAAAAGACACAGGGCCTTATTTTTCAGAGGTATCCATGAAAATGGTCAAGGGATTCCTGTGAGTATCTGTGTAGACAAGAGAATGTTCCCATTTAATGTCTTCTTTCTATAATAACAATACTGGAATTTTAACTTATATGAAATATGGTTGAAATAGAACCAAAAAACCAGATCTACCCTTGTCTCCCAGGGCAGAATGAGCTGTACCTAAACCAGACTTGTCATCTTTATCTAACCTTCTCTTAAGAATTTCCAACAATCTAGATTCCATCATCTCTTTAGATGAAATGCTCAAAAACTTACAGTTAATAGTTTTGTTTTTTTTTTCCTTCCCCTGGCTAATAATGTCTTGCCTTATAGCGTAGAGAACAGATGATTCAATTTTGCTTTGTAATGTCCTTTTCTGGATATCCACTGGCTTTTACTGCCCTGTCCCACAGTCTTTTCAATGAGTTTACATCTTCTTTCAAGTGCAGGGCCATAGGTGGACACAATTTTCCATTTGTAGTTGTATCTGCTCGGAGGAGAGCAGAGGCTACCCAGGTGCCTTTTAGATGACGCTTTTTATACATTGTTTCTTTGTCACAACATGACATACCTCACTCATGGTGAGTATTCCTGAGCGAGCATAGAACTTTACCGTTGTCTTTATTAAGTTCTTCAGGCTGTTACTTCAGCCAATTAATTTTGAAGACTAATCCAAAGAGTGTGAAGTATGGTTTAGCTGCATGTCATCTGTACATGTGCTACAATTACACTTTATTCCATCTTCAACTCACAATGAAATACAAATTAGTGCCAAACATAGGACAGGCCTCTGTGGAATACTCAGTGCATCCATCTAGGATAAAAAGAAATCACTAAGTATATCTACCTCAGTTAAGTTTCACTAATATTTTATTTGCCTGCTTCCTATCATGTGCTCTATTTGGTAAAATCTTAGTTGTTGTATGTTATGCAATTAAGAAGTCAGAACCAGAAAAATGGATATACATTAAATCATAACAAAAGAAATCAGTTTGCTTTAAACATAATTTTGCTCCACCTTAAGCCAAGGACAAAAATGATACCAATTTCATTTAAATGAAACTTGGACCTCATTAAGACAGATGAACTGATCTACATTTAATTATGTTGTCTGTAACATTGAGGCATATTCAGTTTGTTTATCGGTTTAGAAGCATCCCTTTTCTCCTTCCCTGCCCCACCCTTCGCTCCCCCCACCCCCCCCGCCCATTGGACTACAGTGGAATAAGTGAATCTCTTCGCAAAATAGCAGAATAACTGAAAAGCAAGTAGTATAAAAATGAACACAAATTACTTAAGCTGTATTTATTTTGGAAGACAAATGTGGTCTGGTTTGGATGTCTTTTTCTGTTTCAGGCAAATATAATCAAAATCTAAACTCTACTTATGAAAATAGTTCACTATTTAATACTGTTAGTATCTAAACTACTTCATGGGGGTTCATTATTTAGTATTTTTAGTATTTGCCTTTAACCTCACTTCAACTGTACATTCCATTTGTCTCTTCCTCCCTATTTTTCTAAATAAGACATCATCACACAGCCCAGATGAGTAACTCAGCATTGCTAGAGAACAGAACATTGTTCACATAGTTTCTCAAACAAGACTGCAGTGAGATCTGTTAAAAATAACATCTACCATGACATGGTGCAAATATCTTATAGTGGAAAACACTCTAAGCAAGGAAATGCTGTGGTAAAATGAATAGCTCGGAAAACTATCATGCTTTCTAATGACATCCACTGTTTGAGCAGGGAACGTGTACAGATATTTCTACATTTCTGATGTCCATTCATGACTAATAGAATCAAATTACATATAGGCCTGAACAAAAACACAGATTTATATCTTAGACTCCTAGCTCCTGTGAAGTAAAGCTTGTCTGTGGTCTGGAATCTGGCCCCAGACCCACTGAGTTCAGGGTAGATTTTTCCCTTTTCTTCAGCTCTGAGGTGAGTCTGAAGGGGACAGCATCCAATACAAGGAAAGTGGGTGGCATGGTTCATTCAAACATGGCTGGCTTTAGTTTCAGCACACTGCTCGTCCTCAGGACACACAGAAGGCGAGAGCTGGTTGTCCTTCCTGTGGCCAGCCAAGGGGAGCAGAGGGGCATAGTTCACTGGGGATGACTGGTGGAGGTGTGGAACCCCACTCTCAGGAGGATATGTTTCATGCAGAGAGTGTTTTAGCCTGGGGGAGGAGTACACTGGGACCATTAAATGTTTTCCTGAGTTTCAGTACAAGTGGACATACAGAACGGGCACATTCCACCTTTGGTGACTCGTGGCAAACCTCTGCACCTTCCAGTTGTCCAGAATCAGAAGGATCCCTGTCCTGTCACTCTGGGCTGTGGCAATCAAGAGCACAATGCAGTCGCAATTTGGATAGCTGCTCCTCTTAGTCCTTTGGAGCCATTCAGGTTGGGGCTACACAGAGATCGATGTTAACAGTACTGAGATTAAACTACACAGTCATGAATTCTTTAGATTTTGGAGAAGAAAATTTGTGTATGGGTATGACAGTATATACACATTCTAAAAATGAAGTTGGCTTTTTCTGTTGATATATCATACTTGAAGAGAAAAATGGATGTATTTCTACAAACATGATGTTCTGGAGTTTTTTCTAGAAACACATAAAGGAAGAATTCTGATTTGGCTTACTCCCTAAGAAGTGTGAGATTGTTCTATATGATTAGCAGAAGTCCCAATGTACAAGACAAACTAAACTTTTGTCTATTAAAAGGAGAGGTGATTGAATCAAACCTTCATGTGCTTTGCCACTTCCTTGGTATTGTGATCCTTAGGGACTGAGGCCAGAATATGGCAGATGAAACAAAAACCGCTTTGTTAACAGCATTTATATGTATATGTATGTGTATATGGAATATTCTTTTATATATATATATATATAATTCTTTGATGTTGGTAACATTTCATAAATACCATGAAATATATGAGTATTTATAAATATTCCATCTTTATGTGTATGAGAAACCAAACATATTGCAATTGGATAACAATAACAAACCTTTGCATAGTTCAAATGTTTAGCATGAGGTGAAACAATTTAGCATGTGGACCTCAATTACAAATAAACCTGCCTTTAACTTCAAGAAGATTACAGAATCATGTTTGTGGAGACAATTTGGATACATATGTTTGTTGTGTGCTTAAATGCATTTTGGAATCAGCATCTTAAACAACTCGTCAAGGGTCAGGAAAGGTGGAAACTAACAGCTAAAAAGAATCCCATTGATTAAAATTTCTTCCCACTTGGATCTCTGTCCTTTTCATATTATATTATTTGTGAGCTTGACTGAAGTACTTTATGCAAGAATCAGGGGCAAATCCAGCGCCCCCCCCCGTGTGTATAGTATTTAAATAATTGGATGCTGCCAGAAAGGTGGTGTTTTGATGAGCCTGCAGTTTTGTATTGAAATCAAATATATTGTAAGCATAAGGAAACACAGCTTTGTGCCCTAAGATGGTCTGGTGTCATGGTCAACATTTGAAATTTGCATGAGAGGTTATTCAAAAGACAGACAGAAGACTTCCCTATTGTATTAACATGGTAATGCGATTCTTTGTGTCTCTTATCCTGATCCACACCAGCTCTGGTATGCACAGGGTCTGAGTTTTTATGAGCTGTAGGTTTTTTATGCAAAGACATTTTATTAACCTAATTAAAAGTTTTATAAAACTAAATTATATTTGTGTTTGTATCTCCTATTTACAATCATTAGGGAACCCAGACCACCTCCAGTGACTTCAGAGAGGGCTGGTCAGGTCCCATCGGTGTAAATCTTGTGAGTTGTCATAGACTCATTGCATTTGATTTATATGTGAAACCTGCGGACTGAGCACAAATGCTAACCAGACAGCTGATAAATAACACAGTACCAAAGCAACACTTTTTCATTTCTTTACCTCCTTTCTTACAGAGACCTCCAAATGTTTTTCAGACATTAATGAATTAACCTTCACAGTAAAAAGGTCTTATTACAATAATATCCAGGACACCAAAATATTAATGTTTTTATACATTATTATGTCTATCAATTTGATGCCTTGTTACTTTAATAATGGACTAAGACTCATCACACAAGTTTTCTCAAATACAAAAGCAAAACCTGATCCTGTGCCAAACATCTCACAAACAAGAGGCTTGATCAATTGACAGGGGGAGTCCTTTAAACTTACCATCCTTCTGCTGAGACATGTCTGTGTACATTTGATACATGTGAAAACGAAACAAGTTCAAGCTACCCAGGAAGTGGCTTAAATCCACTGTGAGTCTGGTTTTAGGAAACCAGTTTCATTTCTTATTTGCAACAGGCTAGAAGCACGAATACATGCAGTTATCAAGTCTCAGCTGAGGGCTGTATCTCAGCTGCTTGTGGCTGGCTTGCTCAATCCCTAAATCTTGTACGACTTCAGATGACGAGACTTAAAATGAGGTAGCAATACCAGATTGACAACCATAAACAAAAGGAGGTTGTATAGAAAGCAGACTGATTCAGGTGTCAAATTCAAGAATAAAGGTTCATTTCCTGCTGTGTAGCTATAAATTAGGAGACATATTGCACAGCCCAAAAGTAATTTAACATTGATATTTGGAAAACAGGCCCGAGGTTATACAGAATTGGTCTATGTGTGTAAAACTCACTTGGCTCAGCTGCTTCTCATCTGTGTAAGAGCCTGATCCACTGTCCAGTAATGCCAAGGGCAAGTCTTGCAAGACACGCCTCTAGAAAGACATTGGGCTCGAGTAAGATTTCTTTCTGGGAGTAAGGAGGGAATAATGTGCTTAGTAGTGGCAGGGAGGAGAGAAACCACAGAGGCTGTAACAACCTGCTGCTTGCTGCAGTGCAATCTAACAACAAACAGGCACACAGACACACACAATCATTAGCCATGGTCCTCCTGGCACTGTGCCACTTCATGTAGCTCTGAGAGTCTCTAGACAAACATCTAGTATGACCTGTCTTTTTTATATCTTTTACTTTGGCTTGTCTAGATCCACTGAACTGTATTAAAATTTCTTCAGTGGATCAGGCCTTGGATTCTCTATAAAACAGTGTTATTCACCTAGGTTAAGCAGCTCCTAAGGGGGAAGAAACAGATGCCAGGAGTGTAACAGAAAGCACTTGAAGAAAAAGTTGTGAAACAGACCTATTAGCAACTGATACTTACAGGGCTGAAAGCCTCCCTGATGGTGGGGGCACAGGAACGCACATTGGGTGACATGAACCGTATTCTGCACTGTTGTTTATGGGTGGGCAAGGGAAACACATGCCAAATTCATGTCTGTTTTGCACCATGCAATATATATCTCAATATAGTTGCTGTTAATTATTTAGAAATATGTTCTTTACAATGAATATAAACCATAATGATTATTCTAGGTATTGTGGGAGCACAGTTTTGATGGTCACTGCTGCACAAAAGTAGCCTCTGGACTGTTATATAAATTATTATTATAACAGTATTTAATAACTGCAAAGTAAAGCAATCAGATTTACGTAATGACAGAATTAAAGTTGACCATTCAGCTTTAATTTAACCGACTTATGCATATAGCTTGCATTAATATTAGTTATAAAATTACCTTTTTTGTTTTCCTATAAGATCCAGGGTTTATCCTGAACACAGAATTGAGTGGTGTTTATGAAATAAGCTGCTATTACATACTTTGGTTATTTTCATTATTTCATCTCTGTAATTTTAGCGTACTTTAATCAATAGGTAGTATTACAGCTGCATTTACCTTATGAAAACTTGCCAATTTTACCTGGAAGTGTTTTTTCATTTTGTTAAGGTATTTCCTGAATGTTTCTGTTATTAGTATGTGTTCAGAATGCATAATTATTCAAACCTCATAGAGGTGCATCATAAACACCATCATACTTGTCATGCTTCTAGTAGCACCCATTAGGGTACTGTCAACATCACATTAATTAACCAAGACCAAATTTTGCCTGGTTTTATTTTCATCACTATTAGGTCAAATGTATCCTGGGTCATTGGTAAACAAAAATTTTTACAGACTTCTGATTTCCTTGAGTTCTAATATGACATTGTATGATGCTTTTCAGCCTATGTCTTAGGCTATGCAGGCACACATCTCAGAGTCCTGTTGCTTTGGCTCTAGAAGTACATCTCCGAGTCCTGTTGCTTTGGCTCTAGAAGTACATCTCCACTGCATGGTAAGTGCAATGATCAAATTAAATGCTGAAGAACAGGATATATCAGCTTAGTGGAGTTGTGCACTAACCTGATAACTCTGCTGTGACCCTGACTCAAACTTGAGTGCCCCTCCATGACATTGCCTTGTGTTGAATAACGTATCAACTAACAACGCGACTGACAAACTCAGTAAGGAAGACAGGGCTGAGCAGACACTGATAGTCCTCATACAATGCAATTGAAATACATGGTAGAGTTGTTCTCCAGGATGCACTTTCATCATGGGTGTAGAGCATGAGAGACTGTGGTATCTTTTAGCAACACGATTTCTTTCGGATTTGTTGCTGAGTGGAAGACAACCTTCAGAGTGAAAACAGAGCCATTCTCCCAGGCAAGAGAAAGAAAAGGGTAAATACTGACTCCCTGTAGGGAAGAAAAAACTTTTAACTAGAGCCCAGTACCTTAGGGAAATACCTTTGATGCGAGAGATGCTGTATTTTGCTGCCGCTTTCCCTTCCCTTGAACTATCATACAAGGTGACATCCCAGACTGCAATTTTTGGATTCCAAAGTGTTGGACAGTTATGAATAATTACATACTCTTTTTTTTTTTTTTTTTAAATTTGGAATGGAAATGTTATGAGAAACAAGTTTGAGGAGACCTGAAGGGGCAAAGGAACTTGTAGGCACACGATAAATCAGGAATGCTCTGTGTTTCAGTGGCAACATGTGGAGGACTGGGTGCAGTATGGCATTTAATAAACCAGAGCTTCAGCTGTTGACATTAAAAAAAAACCCAAAACAATCTCATCTGGTACATAAAGCTATATGAAATAATAGTAATTAAATAATTATTTATTAAGATAAATTGAATATTATTAAATAATAAAAAATAAATAAAATAAAGTTATATGAAATAATAATATTTTTTTAAAATCAGGAGATCCGGGAATTTTTGAATTTTTCCTTGCAAATTCCATATATCTGTACATCATTTTTCTATGGAACAAGGGAAAACTTAAAAAACCAAAACTGGAACTGAAAAAAATGAACCTACTTACATAAATGGTTGCTTTGTCTGTGAGAAGCGCTGATAACATATTCATCAAGAGCTTCTGGTACTTCACTCCCAGGTCATTCTGATTCACATGTAATTTACATTCTTCTCACAGTACTTTTCAATAAACTCTGATCTATAATATAGTCAGTTCTAACAAGCCAGATTTGAAAAGGTTTATCCATATAGCTAAAATGAACATCAGTCATCTTTGTGCACAAAACACCCACATAGGCTATTTGTCTTGGACTTGAGTGTTTGGCAAAAAGCCTGACTTAAGCCTTGAGCATGAGAGCTTAGTCAAAAATCCTGTCATTCACTGGAGGGGTTTGGTGTCCAGGACTGACCCCACCCTCTGTACTTAGCTCTGAGCTTCTTGGCAAAGGCAGATAAACCACAAGACAAGTTTTATCATCTGGTAAACCTGTCACTTGAAAAAGAAAATGACTTCAGTAAAATACTTCAACAATTATAGTACATTTTAATGAGGTGCGTATCACATAATCACAGCGCGATTTTTTTTTTTTTTTCAGTGTATAGAGTTTCAAAAAAAAAAAACCCAAACCAAAACCCCAACACCATTCTATTCACTTTAAGAACTTTAAGAGAAACTCCTAGTAGCAGTGGTCTGTTCTTCCACACCTGTGGAATATCTGATAGTTCTGGATATTGGAAAATACAGGGATTATGTCATAATTGAGTTGGGTAGGCAGTTAGAGATGGGCAGATACAGACACCTCACTACACCTCCTAAGAGAAAGGATTAGACTGAAACAGAGTGAAATAGGAGCAGGACAGCAAAATAGGCAGCTTGCAATGGCAGAACCTGTTCCCAGTTCAGGGGTGGGACAATATCGACATATGGATGCAGTGGAGGCAACTTTTAAAGCAGAGGGAAAAGCTTAGCCTGGTTAGTTGTACCTGCCTCAGACAGTTATCTGATGAGTCTGTCTTTTTCTTAAATTTTGGCAAGACTTACTTAGCTTGTCTTGCCAGTAAATTCTCATCTAATTGAATTGACAAGCACGGACATTTTTAAATTAAAGCTTCCAATCTGCCCCAAATTCAACTGGTTATTTTTTATTGCAGTGTAGTGTCTGCCATATGAGTTAATATATTGAGTCACTTACAATTGCTGAAGAAGAAAGCTGATAAAATATCTTTGCACTGGCAGAGAGTAGACCTGTGATCTTTTTTTGGGCATTCTTTCTGGTAAAGTGCCAGATTTAAGCCCCCTGTGTTTTGTTTGGCATGAATAACACCTTTTGTTATTATTCTTATCCCTAATTCTTTCCTTGACTTTAGGCAGTGAATTTCTGGCTGAGAGTTCCTCCTATCTGTTGCAGTGTCTTGTTTGTTGATCATGAAGCACCAAGAGTGTGCGTTCAAACATCCCAGTCCTACAAGTTTTGAGAAGTCCTCCTAGCTGATTGTCAGCCTCAATTCTCATTAAATCCGACAACAGTGAAGATTTCTCTGTGCTTCTGTTGATGTCAGGATGAAACTATAAATTGGTAATTAGAACTAGATAATTAAGTGTTAGGTATTATGGTGTCGTTTAAAATACCTCTGTCCTTTCTTTCCTTCTTTTTCCCTCTTGTTGTTGAGACTTTCACAAAAATCCTAATAATTGACAATTTTATATTGTGTGTGAAATTATAAATTTATCTTTTATGCTTCTATTTCCATATTTTTGAAGTGTGTGCTTTCAAAATATGTGCCTGTGTGCTTATTAATCATTAAGACCCCTTTTGGAGGGATTAGACTCTATCATGTCAGGAAATATAAAAAATCAAGCAGTTCTTTATGAAAGGCACATCCAAAATGATGTTCACACTCAGATTTCTGAGACACAATCATCAGAAGACATGATGAAGAGTACTGATGTGCAAGGAAATCGTATTTGTGTATTTTGTGTGTTTGCACACATACGCATGAGTGTGTTTTGCCAGAAATTATGTGCACACTGTTCATTAATACTTTGCAAATATAGTTGCCATATATACAGTTTTAGAACAGTTTGCCAAGTTACTCAACAGCCTCATGATTTTTAAATGACAAATACTTGCTTGGAGGCTGACAACTTCTATGCCAAGTTTCAATCCAAATTGCCCACTACAGTATCTGAGTTAAGGAGCAGTGAAAAATGAGACATATACTGGAAAGTAAGGAGGAAAAAAGTTCACTTTTGCAGTTTTGCCAGGTGAGTACTTAAATAGTTGATTCTAAACTTGCTACAGTAATTTACAATAACAATTACCTGCTACAATCTGTATATTGAATGATGCCATTTAGAAAAGAGTTTTATCTGATTGCAAGGAACACTTAAAAAAGGCACTTTTACATATCACACAGCTTGGGGTTGTGACTATCAGGACCTGATACAAAGCTTTCTGAAATGAAGAGGTAGAGACCTGTTAACTCTAAGAGCTTTGTATTGGACCTGAATGACAGTTTAAAATAGATTTTTTTCTCTACGTAAAAGTAATACAGACTCACCTTATAAGTTTTGCAGGTTAAATTCTATCCAGATTATCATGAGCTAAGAGCTAAGGACATTTGGTGTGCCATGAGCTATACCTTATTAAACCTCTTAATAACATTAATTCCTCTTTGAATATTCTCCTGTTCTTCAGTGGTCAGTGTAAGTTCACTTAGAAATAAAGTCTATAGTCTTTTGTATTTTTTTGCCTGCATACATACATTATAGAAATATTCACTTGTCTCAGTCACACCTATGACTGGAAAAAAACAACCCCGTAATTTTATTTCTGTAACCCTAGTCTTTTACGCAATATGGCTCTTACCAGAAATTTTTTCCACAATAGAAAAAACAGAATGAGTCTCACTTGCTTACACCCTATCACTGCAATTATCTCCTTGCAGTACAGAAGGCACAGCCAATCATCCCTATTGGTAGCCATGTTTAGAGGTTAGGTTGGGAGCACTTAGAAAACAGGAACTGCATCATCCTCTGCCTGCCATGGCACCTGCAGTGAGCTGATCATACTTGATTACAATATATGAAATCCCAGCCTGCAATACAGCAGTTATATTGCAAAACTTGTATGTAATCAGGTGAAAAATCCAAGTGTCTTGCTGTGTCACAGTAGGGTTGGAAGGTAGAATAGAAAATATAGGCAGTCTGGAGGTAGAAGAGGTTCAGAGGTTAGATTAAGCTGTGGATCTGTCTTTTTCTGTGTCTATCCCCATATAAATCCCTAGATAAGCCAACAGCCTGAAACTGCAATATTTTTGCCTTTTGCCCAAGAAAGGGAGTGTCCAAGGAAAGGTACTAAGTGAGGCAGTCATATACCATGCCTGTGAAGGAGACAAATGATGATACAGTGAGGAGGATAACCGTGGTGGAACTGTTGTAGAATAGCAAATTGAGACAGTTTTGAGTTGCAGTAGATTATTTAGTCCTGCACAAAAATTGGGAGAAATCATCTGCCTGCAGTAGTATACCTCAAATCATTTTAAAGACACTGGCAAAATCTGTTTCCACAACAAAATCACAAAAATCCTTATTACTGTTTCATCTTCTGGTTTATTCCCTATTCTTGACACCCTCCGTGTAAGAATTGGCCAGCAGCAGGGATGGGTCATTAGATTCATAGCATGTCCACACCTGGTTGTGAACCACATGTTCAGTAGATGCAATACATCCTAGACACTGGAATAATTGCTCGCACTACAAAGGTGAAACAGACAGGTTGTATGATATTTGGTACAATGATGTTTGATAACCTCAGTGCTCATAAAGTTCAGATGGTTCCTCAAATATGTTCGTGGAGGTAGATCATGTCTCTGTTCAGCTTCAGGCCAATGACTGCCTATCTCCATCACCTGATCTTATATTTCCACACTTCTCCTTATAGTCTCTTTCTTGCACCTTAACAAGGCAGCTACACAGCTCAGGTAAAGCAACTCTTTCTCTTGATGGAAGACTTTGGTCATCATAAAAATCTCTTACTTGGTTTTCATTCTTTTCTTCCAAATATGGGCCAGAATCTTACCACATGAGGAATCTGCGCAACGACTTTGGTGGAAATCATTAATTTTTCAAGGCAAAACCAGATCACCCATAACAGTAATGACTATAGAATGAATACAAAATGAAGACACTTCAGTCTAACTAATTCTTGCCTTTTGCAGTTTTTCGCACTAAGCTTCCTCATACACTGAGACTCCAATGCTAACTGTAGAAAAATATCTTCCTAACTGAATACTTATTAGATAAGAATTTAAGGCATATTAATAAAAAAAAAGCTAAATTTTGTATGCATGTAGACATGTTTAAAATATTCTTAAATCTGTTTTGACATCATTTGGAGGTTATTCCTTGACTATAAAAGCAAAATGCACGTGATCATACAGAACCTAGGCCATTAAGCTGCTGACAGAATCCTTCATTGTTCTGGGAATAGGTGTTTATAGGAATGAAAGCTGTTAAACATGTCTCAAGACAAGCTCCTTATTTCCCACCTTCTCTCCCACACAACCTATAGCCTGGTAAAGGACATCTGAATAATAAAATAGAAGAATGCATGATAAGCTGGAACTGCTAGATTTGAGTCCTGTATCACCTGCATCCCAGTTTTCTATCTTGTTAAAGGGCAAAGGGCAGAAGATCTGAAGTCTTTCCTGAAGGAGCTGCTAGCTGACACAGAAAGATTTCAGGTTCAGTTAATAAAGTTTGCTCTGAATGTGCACTTTCTGAGAATCTTACATAAATATCTTGTATCTACTTCATCTCTTCAAAAGCTTTGTCAGTGTCAAACTGCACAAGTCAGTGCCAAAATACGTAACGAGCTTTACAAATGAATAAGGTTAACACTATCTCCCTGCAGAGCAACAATTTCCCTTTTATAGACCCCACCTGAACTGGGTGAGTGCTGCATGGACATATTGTTTTCAGCCTGCAGCCAACATTTAAGCAATAATCCAAAGTGACAGTTTTATGACAGAACCGAGTAACTCATGAAACCATGGAAAGGATCCTTTTCTCCCTCTTAAGTGACATCCACATATGTGCAATTTACAGATGCTGAACAAAGGAAGGACTCTCCTCAAAGAGCAACATGGTATAAAGAAATGACCAATCCTTCAAACCATTAAAGAGATTTAAATCATAATGCCATTTCCAGGTTAACACTTCTGATCTCTAAAGTACGAGCATAAAAAATGTTAATGACAATTGACAAAGTTACCCTTCCTGGGCAGCTAATGATATCTTAACTCACAGCACTAATATCTCTCTACATTTCTACATTTCAATTTGCAGTCCTATACAGAGCTTAGTTAAAGGGATACATGTGTTGTTACCACATTCAGGTCAAGCTCTCCTACTATTAAATACAAAAGCAATTTTCAAAGCAATGATATAGCTGAGATACAAGCCCATAAACCAGAAGAATTCCCAGCTAAATCTACAACTGGACCCTCTGCTCAGCTCTGTTGTATCTAAACATTTCAGCCCACAGGGGCCTATAAAAGAAACTCTCTGCAGTAGATGATATTACACGATCCATGTGGTCATTTGTAAATGCTGTAGTACACATATAATGTACCAAGGAATTCACTGAGGTTTTTATATTAGTATCTTGTTTGGTTTGGTTTTCCCCGTTGCACAGTAATGGATCTCCATAGATTGGATTTTTATTAGATTACTATGCTGCTCTTTTAAGGAGGTAGACCTCTCTAGAGTCTGTGACAAAACACTTTATAGAAGATAATCTATCCCAAGCATCTTCTGGGATCAGACCGAAAAGGAAGTACAAAGTCTGCATTTAATTCTACAACCTTAGGACATTGTAGCTAAATCTTCTCTAGCTAAATCATGGATTCTCAATCATGGCAATGATCTCACTTATGGACTTCTTTAGAATTATTAAACAAAACAAAGCATAAAAGTGCATGGGGTCTGCAGGAATTAATCTGCAAAGTTAGAATAAAGCTGATTGCAAGTGCTCACTTAAACATTTCCCTGTGGAAAATTCTTTTTTTTTTGGGTAAATGGAAATTAGTGTGTACTTTCCTAGAAAAAAACTCCAACAAACCAGCAAAAAATGACACAAAGGTTAACAAGTATTAGAATAAAATAGCACAGCTCCCACTAAACCTAGTCCCTTATGGCATGTGCACAGGAGCATTTTGGATATGGAAACAATGCTCAAGGAGCCACGGCTGAAGAATTAAGAGAAAGTAGTTTTCTACAACTACATACCAACTGAGAACTGCCCTTCTACCTATTAGCTTGGTTTTTCAGATGGAGCCAAAGGCCTGTACACTCCTTGCCTCATTCTGGTGGCTTTTCTTTCTGTGCCTACAGCCAAGGTTTAGAAGTCCTATAGAGGTAATACAGTTGTTGCTTTTTAACTTCTCCTTTTATTTCTGTAATCACAAACATTTTAATTATGCTATAGTAATGCCTGTATTTAAGCATGTAATAGGTATATAATGTTCTCTGGAGCAAAAGATTTGAAGTCATATAATGGCATTGCACAGTATGTAGCTTTCACAGTCTTACTCAGTTCTGTTCCTTATTCCCTCTGATTTACACTTTGAGGCAGAATAGTAAAGAGGTTTTGAGTAAAGTATGGGGAACAGACAGCCTGGCAGACAAGCAGGGGTCTTTTCCTCCTCAAATACTTTTCAGCATGACACAAATGTTAGCTTTGTATTAACCCTGTAAAGGTTTTGCAGGACCTGGCTGCACACACAGGAGGACCATGCCCCAGGACAGAGAAGAGGGATGAGCAGGAGCCCTGTACATGTGTGGGGCTGTATCTGGGATGCACCGGGTAGCTGACTTGCACCATATCTCTTCCCCCATTCCAGCAGTGCTTTGTACATCATTCTCCATCACCAGCCACACTGTCATACAATAGCTGACAGCACAAAACCCATGTATGCTTTTGGCAAACCTCAGAGGTGTATCAGATGGGTGGAAAAGACTTTACAGGTCAATTACTACTGTCAGTGTTGGGATGCAACAGATTATTTATTTTAATTTTCATGGCAAATTTGCTGTGTCTGGTAACAGTCATTCCAATGGATACAAAGTTCTTCTACACATAGGAAAATCGTGTGAGGTAAAGAACTTTTTTCTCATTCAGTGGTTTTGCTGGGAAGAGCTACAGTGGAAACTCATGTCCCAGTTTGATAACAGTTTCAAACAACTAATTGTACAATACTACAAACAAAATAATTAAGATAAAACATAATGAAACTGTTTTGATGTGCAATAAGATGTTAAAGGTTTGGGGTTTTTTGCATGTGATTTTTTTATGTTTTTAAGTACTACAGCAGTTTTTGCAGGGTATTTTTAAAAGCTACGTCTTTTAAAAATATACGATTAATGCAGGATACAGAGCAATACTAGAATGACAACATGCTTTTATTATTTTATAAATATTTTTCTTTTTTTTTTTCTGTTACTAAACTTAACCCCATTTTTCTGAGTATTCTTTTTAACATAAACCTTTTTTCTCCATCTAACACTGATGTAAACTCCCCATCTTCAATAG
>WTSP01016976.1:15135-28537 GCA_025331215.1 Actenoides lindsayi
CCTTTGGGGAGGGAGGGGGGTTAACAGAGAGCGTCTGTTACAGGTCTAAGGGGCTGCCCTGACCCTAAACTGTGACATTCTCTGTGTTTAGATCTCTTCATTTTGTATTTTCTATCACCTCCTGTTTCTCTTAATCAAAAAAGAAACAGTGAGATGTAAGAATACTGACTTCAAAAATGCAATAATTTGATTCCTGCACAAAGTAGAAAAAAAACAAAGGCTGCTTTATCTAAACAACAGTGCTTCTGCAAACCTCTGCAGTTTATGCCTTTTTCCTACATCCCAGCCAATTCTCATCGATTCGCACTCTGCATGGTTAACTCCCAGCTAAGAACCAATTTCTTCCCTATTGAACAGCTGAATGAAATCACTGGATAATGCTCACTTACACTGTCTGAGGACCTGATTTATAACATTTTATGTTCATGAGTTTTTCACAAGATTCAGACATAGCCAAATTCTCTTCCTGCCTTCATTGCTCTTGAATTGAACACTTAATTTTAGTTTAGCTTAATTATGAGTGAGAGAGCCCATCAGGACCGAATTCTGTGTAATAAATACACTTCAAAAATTAATTCAGATCCTATTGCCTGAGTGTCCCCACGTAAACAGGTTCCAGAATATCTATGAAATTCATCTTTGAAACACAAGATACAATATAAACAAACAAACAAAGAAAAAAACTAAGAGGAAAAAGCAATTACTGGATGTTTTTATGTTTTAAATCCATCACCAGGAGGAAGTCATTAATAAAAATAAATCCCACAATGTTGAACATTTTACAGCTTTAACACCTTGAATTATTTAATTATCAAATTCTGCTGCCTTTGAACCCTGTAAGTGCCTCTTCACTGTACCCTCATGTTGAGCAAGAGGCACAAACTACTGACATTGCTGAGACTCTCCTGACTTGCCAGGAACTAACATGTGCTTTCATCTTGATCTCTGCCATCACCTTTGCGTGTCCCCCTCACCTGGAAGAGCAGATTTTTTGCTGTGTCATTTTAGTGTTGCAGATAAGGAACCTGAGGTCCATAATCCAGCACTGGACTGCATCATGACCTCAGAAGGAGACCAGTGACATTATGTCCCTGTCCTGTCACAAATTCACTCCAAAGATGTTCAGGTTCACAAAACCCAATGTGCATTAGGAGCCTTTAAATACAAATGAGTGGTGTCTAGCCATCCTGCTGTCCTTAAATGTCTCTCCACATAATGAGAACCACTGACCTTCTTGGTAGCTGCTGGTTTTCTGCTGTTTGCATATCTCAAGCACCAAAATTTGTGCCAGAGTGACATTTCTGCAGCAACTCCCGCTAACTGGAACAAAACCAATAATTTGAAATTGTCAGCTGTTGTGGAATGAAAAGTTTCCATTGAAGGCACTGCACAATTATTTCTTGCTGATGCTAAAATGGAGAGCAGGATGCTCCTGTGGAAGATTTTCCATCCAGATTGTACTGTGACAGACATTAGAATGATGACAAAATCAAGGCATAATGGTGTATAAGTCAGAGCCTAGAAAGGATAAGGGTTTAAGTCTTGGAATAATGTCAGCTGACAGCAGTGCTGTTAGTAACATGGATTCACTTTCTAAATTTTCCCTATGAACTCTGCCAACAGAACTAGTGGTCATTAGCAGACTCCAGAAATAATTTAGCATGTGTCAGGGAGTCAGCTAGTTTGCTTTTAATGAATAGTCATTGAAAAACCTAATAATATGATAGAAAGAAAAAACAGAAAACATTATAAATTCAATTATAATCATGAATCTTGCTGACATGATACTTATCCCAAAATCCACTAAAATGAATAACAGTCATCCAAGCAGCCTCAGTGGATTCTGATAGGAATTTTAAGAAGCAAAATACAACAGCCAAGAAACACAGAATGAAGCATGATAACTTAAAATTTCTTGCTTCTGTTTCAGATACGAACAGTGACTAATGTGTCAGAAAATCAGTCTGTTTTTAACATCTATGTCAGTTGGCATAGGAGAATATCTGCTATTACCTCTTCCTACTGACTCTGCCTCAGGTAATACTTAGGAGCTCAGTATGCACAGCAGGAATTTATAGTGAGCTCTCAGTTTAGATTCCCATCATTACAAAAAAGGAAGGTTAAAAAAACATTCAGAAGAAAAAATCTAGTATCCATAAAAACCAAATGGGAGTCCAGGATTTGAAAACACACAATAAAAGAGCAGTGAGTGTGATATAACAAGTCATTACCGTAATGCAACAGTACTTTCTTCCCACTGAAAGAGCAGAGGACTTTATCACAATGTCACATCAGAGTCACTGGCATTTAGTCCCTGGAGAATTTCTGCTTTCTTTCTAAAGGCTGGTGCAAACTTAGCTGGATTGACAGCCCTAGGACCTGACCCATTCAATTTAGCTACACAACAGGAACAATGCTGTCAGAGTGAGACAGCTCTAGCTCTGATCCCCAGGACATCAGTGAAAGGACAGTTTTGTCCTTCTGGCCTTGAGAGAGTTCTGTCAGTCTCAGTTTTACAGGGAGCAGTATTTCTTTGCCTGTTTACAATTGCCAGCTCACCTTTCAGGCCTTGTTTCCTAAAATTCTAGCTACTCTGTGTATATGGCAGACTTCATTTTGACTTGATGCAAAAAATTCCATCACATTCTTCTCCCGTCCACTGTAGACTACCAGAAGAAAACATTCACCTAGTGGTTTTGGAAGAGACAGCTTATTTCCAAAAAGGGAGGATATTTTCTGCAGTTCAGGTGCTAGATCAAGTATCAGGCCATACGTACCTTAATACACAGGACTTTGCCACTCATTTTACCATAGATAATATGGTTAGAAGACGATGTTCGCGAGGGCCCTCTGGAGGACATGAGTCCAATCCCTGCTCAAAGTGTGACTTTCAGGTTCAGTCCGTTTGCTCCAACTCTCTTGTTCGGTAAAGTTTTGAGTATCTCTGAGAGTGGGTATTGTGCACTCTCTTTCAGTCCCTGTTCTGCTACTACTCCACTCTCAGAGGGAGATATCTACACTGTTACAGTGCTTAAACTGCTTACTTTTCTTACCCTTTAGTCTGTCCACCTAAATAGACTATCTCTTTCTGTTTGTACAAGCCTTTGTTATTCAAAGGAGACCATCCTTAATAATAATAATAAAGTCCTAACAACATTTTACGATACCATTGGAAATCTACAAAGATTGTAGGTCTACAACATATAGGTCCAGCTTCTCACCAGAAGAGTGGGAGAAGCTACATAAAAATGAAAGAAAAAGATGATTAATACGCGTTGGCCAAGCATTGTGAATAGCCTTGCCCAATAGCTCACCTGCTTGGTGTTACTATATTGTAGCTTTTCTTGTCTCAATTTCCCCCTGAAAACTCATTTAGTGTAGCCTCAAACTGCTCTTCCTAGAGAGGAAGCAGAATGGACATTAACAAAATCAACCACAGTTCAAAGCAGGTGTTGAAGTCTAATCACAATTCATCTTGAAGTTTAAGTGCTCGAACAACTTGAGGAAGAAAAGAATAAAAGCCAAAAATAGTGTGCTGCTCTAGACAAGTACAGGATTGATGACTGTGTGAGTGAAAACAAAGATAGTATATCATATCTCACAGAGACATCAAGTCTTCAAAAAGTGTTTTGCAGCTCATCCTTTCCCAAACCATGGAGCATCTCTGAGGCTTTTTTCTGTTGCTGCTGTTTTCATCTAGGACCTAGTAAAACATAATCCGTTGCTGTCAGTCAGATCCACTCATTAACTGCTAAAGGCATCCTGTGATGAGCCAAGCATCAGCCTGAATTCCCCCAGTGCTCAGCCTCCTATCTTCAGGAGATTTTAAAATCTTTTAAATCACTTCCATCTGGCATAAATACAGACCCAGGTCCCTCAACTGCATGATGCAATTTCACAATGAGTCTTCCTGTTGATCTCAAGGCCCACGTCTGCATGTTTACTGACACATGGAACTGCTCACAGAATTGTTACAGCTGCCTAAACATCTGGTTTGATGCACTGCCCAGGATATCAACACTTCCATGCAATAGTTTACAGAAGTGACCATCAGAACTGTGGGACTTAAACAAACCTTCAGAAAACTAAAAGGGAGAGCATATACAGTATGACTCACTCAAGAATTTGAGTCAGAGAAGTATGGTAAGAAGAAACAGCCAATTCTTTGCTTAAGAATCACGAATCCATGAGACATTGGTCTGTGCTGTAAATTTTCCATTGTTCACTGTGCAGCATAAATTCAGATAACAGCATCATTTATGATAAAATTATTACAGTTACATTTACAGTTTTTGAACAAGATTTTAACAAATATATTAAAATATATTAAGAAAAAGTTGTATCTTCTTATATATACAAAAGATGGTGTTTAGTAGACACATGAAAAATGTTAGAACTATTATGAGGACAACACAGACAGAAAATACAGGGTTAATCCCATCACTGTACAGTAGTTTGCAACTGCTTTATACTAGTTTTCCATGAATGAGATGCTACAAATTATATAGCTCTGGTGGTCAGTCTGGAATCAGTGACAGATAGGGTCTGCTCTCTCAGTCCCTGCCAGAGGGTGTAATTTTTCCTATCATCTTTGAAGTGGAGGTGTGAATGGAGGTTTTTTCCAGATCTCAGGCCAGACCGCTCAGCTAAAAAACAGCTTGCTGTGACATTTTTAGCCCTCAGACAGCTGTTAGAGAGACCTAGAATTGCTTTCTCTGGATCTTTTTCCTTCTGGTGTCCTCTCCATTAGCCATCACCTCTTCTCATCCCCTCCCGCTCAGCCACTTGTCCACTTCTCCTTTAACCCACTCTCTCCTTCCCCCAGATACCCTTCCTATGATGCTGGGCCAAAGTTTGTTGGTCCCAGGAGAGTCACCAAGAGGAAAATATAGGACAGGAGCATCTTCTAAAAACAGTGAGGAGCAGGTGTCATTTTTCATTTGCTCTGTGTGATAGATTTTAATTTCCGCTTCTACAAACCCATGAAGAGTCTCCCCCCACAACTCACATATCAGGAGAAGGGGCCACCAAGTACTGGGATCACAAGTGTTGGGTAACTTTATATGCATGCATAATGAGAGATAAAGTGTAGTATAGCATGCAAGGGCTCACCTTCCCCCTCCAGGTGCTCCAGGGAGCACCAGAGAATCTAAGTGATACCAGTTAATTACCTCAAAACTGAAAGCAAGCTCTCTTCACCTGTTCTAAAACAGATCAGTGCTCCTACACAAATCTGACATTAGCATCTCTTGCCTGGGAATGCAACCACTCAGAGCCTAGTCTGTTCACGGCTTCCAGCCTTTTCCTCTCTTATCTAGTCAAATGAAGTGTCTTCAGCTTTTTTGGTGGCCAATTTTCTATGAATAGCATGTAGCTCTGAAAGCCTGTTCTATTGGTAAAATGCCCTGGCACTGGCCATTGCAGGACCCTTATATCTTTCAGGAAAAGCTATCTTTATCAAATACTTTTAGTGAGAATCAAAAACTTGCAGGCTGCTCCAACTAGAGGAAGCTAAGGGTGACAAACATACCCTCTTCCACTTCTGGAAGCACACTGCAGAGTTCTTGCACCCTTTACATGCACATAGAACAGTATCATTTTGAGGAGTCCCCTGGCTGCAAATTGACTCACTGTTGGAACTGCTGTTGACATCTAGGCATGTTGTCTAGGCACCAGGGTGTATTGAATTCACCCTGCAGGGCTGGCCCTTCCTAACAGTAAATGGGAGAAGAGAAAGGGGGAAGGGAAGGATAAAAGCAGGGGAAGAAAATAGAATATTTAGATAAACTCACTGAATGGATCTGCATACATCTGCCACTATTTTTTAACACAACTTCTTCCTGTAAATTCCTCCATCCTCTAACATATACTCACATGAACACAAACACATCTCCCAACAGAAATCTGGTGAAGCTGGTTGCCTTGAGTCCTGCCAAGAAGTTGTTTGCTTTGTTTGTCAGTCCACTGTAAGTGACCAGTACTGCAGTAGTCTTTTTAAAGAGGGTGAGGGGCACACAAGCTGCAGAACTGATGATGCTATTGCAACAGGCATGTGCAGAACTTTGCTGGCAGATAAGCTCCTTGCAGATAAGGCTGTCAAATTTGAGTTAATCTTTCAGTGTTTCTTTAAGGACAGATGTATATGATAGGACCTGAATGTTAAACAAGAGCATGTCAGCCCTGGTGTCCCGCTTCTTAACAGATGGATGCAGCAGAAAAAAATAGCTTGTAGCATTTCTCATTATGAATAGCTTTTCCCTCAGAAAAGTGCAATCCAAATCCTCTTTAGCATTAAGCATGTCTTTGACTTAGGTCAGCAAATGCTGTGTTACTAACCTGACATGTATCTCCTTATCAAACCGCACTTAGAAATTTGCTATAGAAGGAATAGTTCTTGCTACAGAAGGTGCAGAGGTACAGGTCTTGGACTGCTCTGATGTTCTTCATTCTAAACACACTGCTCTGTAAATGAGGCACCAGAGGTGGACTGACAACCTCCCAGCTTGAAAACACTTGAATCCATGCATTTCAACATTTGAGGTCATGTTCAATGCATTTCCAATCTAGTTCACATCTTTTTGTCTTATTACCTTCTCATTTGCACAAGGTCTGGGTATCAGAGTTAGCTCATAGGATCTTCTTTTACCTGTAGCATTGATGGAGGATGCTCAGGTATGTGCAATACTGTGAATAACCCAAGGAATCTGAAAGGTTCATGAAGCTTTTAATAAAAGTTGTTTCTGTGCTGATGTTACAGAGAGAACAATCAATGAATCCATGAGCACCACAGGTAAATGGCCATGTAAACAGCAGGAGATTTTACCAGTGACGAGGCAAGGAACTTGCCATCTGTCCTTCAGTCCAAAGTCTTGGTCTGAGTACTAAGGCAACTGTGAGCATTCTATAAATAAGCATTGCCTTTACTGAGCTCTTATTTCTCTTTAAATGATCTCTCTTCCTGATGTACCCTCTTAGAATTAGACTGGGTGATATGTAATTAATAAAAGAAAGATGATATAAAACAAGCTATATGATTTTTCAGAGTGAACATGCAGAATTACTTCTTCATTTGAGAAAGCACTGGAATGCACACATGAGCATGACAGCATCTAAAAATGCTGATTATACCTACTGAAGAGCAGTCAATGGTAAGCTATTGCTGATGGATGCTTTCACCCATTCATACAAATGCAAAAGTACATCATTGGAGTAATTTGTGTCTTATAGCTGCAAAGACCGAGGAGGAATTTTACTTTTACAGTATCTACATTGCAGCAGAATCAGATAAAGCCATACCTCCAGACTGTCAGAGTATAACGTTTTAAGATACTACTCTTGGGTTACTTCAGCTGAAGGCTCCAGTCTTTCAGGGGCTTTTGTACGTTCATCTTTTCAGAAAACAAAGAACCATCCAGACATATTTCTTACAGACCTCACAGTTTTAAAAGAGGTCTGAGGAATAGAGATTCAACATATGAATTACCTGTCAGAGACAGAGAGAGACAACTAGGGACATTCTAAAATAGTAAGCACCTCTGTAGTCAAAGAGATCAGCCTCACTGAGACTGAAAATAAAATCCCTGGTTTATCTGATGTAAACCCAAGAAACGCAATCTGGACTTCGGACATTTTAGCTTGCTGCCCTAATTACAGACTATTGGGTATTTTGGTGTGGACTGTATTCAGTTGCTTGCAAGTGCTACAGAAGGGAATCCCTTTGTAGCTTGCTTTTTATTTAGGATACAGCAAACCCAGATTACAGCCCACGTCCGCCCAGCGCAGAGCAACAGGAATACTAATCACTGACTTCCTTTCAGCTGTGGGATAAATCTCTCAAATCTTGAAAGGGCTGTTCCTCCTCAAGGAAGAAAAAGTCTCAGTTTTTCCCAGGAAACAGGATTCTTATTTCCCAGCTTGCTTCAGGTTTTAACCTTAACTGAGAAACAGAAGTTTTCCTCTTGCAACACAAGTAATGATTTAATGCCTTCTTCTCCATTGCCTGAGTTACCACTTCCACTCAGAGGACAAACCAAGTCTTCTCTTGGCAGATGGTATCCATTTCCATAACTTCATCCCACTTCCTTTGAAATTATTATTCATCATCCAGTAGCATCTAGAAGCCCTGAAAATGAAGGCCCCACTGAGAGTTTTATTATAATATCAGAGAATAAGTTCACAAAAGACTGACTTGTTTTTCTTAATTAATGCAGTGCCTAGCAAAGTGGAATTTCAGCTTTTTAACCTGAGGCTGTTGGTAACAAGTCATAATATAAATAATAAAATCCTGGTGTATGCAAATATCCACATAGGAGAAGACAAAATTGTCTAAGGACTTAGCATTTGTCTGCAGGATTGATTTTAAAAGGTTAGTACACTGTTTCAGGGAATATTTTAGTACTGCTACAGGTTGCTTATCTTGACAAATAGATCAAGACAGATAATGTATCAATAAAGCAATCTATAGCTTCTTCATCCAGACACAACCAGCTTTGAGAGTTAAAGGTCTGAGATGGTTTTGTTCTGCATTAAATGAAATTCCAGCACATGACATGTCAACTCTGCACTACTGTCGATTGCACCCCACTTCCCAATAAGCCTCTGTCCCTCCCTGTTGATTACGGTGGCAGACACTACCCGTGTATGCTATTAACACTGCAAGAGAAGCATCAGTTGTGATGACAGCTTGATATTGCAAATCTCGGCTGAGGAGCTAACCATAGCTGTAGAGAGGAAGAGCTGATCCTGCTCTGCTCTACCTCCTAACTCTACAGCATATGAATGCTGTCTGAAAGGATCTTTAACTGGTCTAAGGGTCCCTCCTGGCATAGTGTTTTCAAAAACTCTGAAGTCATTTAGGTGTTTCTGAAGTCATTACCAGTAAGTCAGGCTTGTTTAAAAAAATAGTAGAAATAGGCTGCTTTTAACAGCATGACTTCTGATACAGAAAATACCAAACCTGGAAATTTGTTTCAAAGTACGTTTTAAGGAGGTTTCAAAGTATTATCAAAAATCAAAATTTCTGAAATTTGCACTGCCTGTTAGAAGGCCTTAGTCCAAGTACTATAAGTTTTCCTGCTGGTCCAGCTAAGCTGTTTGTGCTTCCTACAACACCGCCTATCAGCATATATCCAGTTCATATCTGAGTGACTTTATACAGCATAAACTGTTAAATGCTAGGACCATTATCTGGACAAGGGATTAGAAAGAGAAGTCAGAGTGGAGCCGCTTGCTACCTACTTTAGTGACAGAAACAAACCATATGACTGTGAAAGGACTTTAGTGGAGGGGACCTCACAGCAGGGCACTGAGAACTCCCATCTAGCCCTGTGGAGCTCTACACTCCCCTTTCAATCTCTATCAACAAAATCCTTTATAGCCTAATGGTAGCTCTATTTATTAAGCAGGAATTTCTTTTGCTGAGGAAGGAGTTTACTCACTGTAGCACCCTCAGTGCCAATGCTCCTTTATTATCTGAGAAACTCCTCTTGAAAGGCATTGAAGCAGATTGGCTCAGCACACATTTAAGGCTATCAACTAAAGACCACACAGCCGTGCACAGTTCTCCATTTTGCAACCCTAACAATCTTATTTTAACATAGCCTCTGTGTGTAATAAATAATTCCCTGACTTTGTATCAGTACTTCTGTGTCATTACAGAGCTCTCCAGTATGGCTTCAGGAGCAGCGGGGAACACAGCTATAACTAATACTACTATGAGTAGTATTGATAGTATCCAGCATTATAAATACAGGAACCAATTGACAATAATAAAAAAAGAATGATTGACTCTAGTGTTTAATGGCTTCAAGGCTGCTGCAGACAGAAACCAATGCATTGTCAGAGAAATGGCAGTGTTGTGGCTTTCCCTATGAAAACCCTCCAAAGCAGAGACAGATTTTGCATGCTCTTCTTTTTTAAAGTGGTGCTAGATGGAGCATTGTTGTGCCCATCTTGAAAATCAGAATGAAAAAAGAAATGTCAAAGAACTGGAAAGAAGTCAGCTTCTTGGTTCACATTAAGGAATCACTGAAATACATAGTTTCTGACATTTGTCAGCCATTACTTAAAAAGAATTACTTGGTGACAACAGTGAGCCTACTTTTTATGCGCTTTTAATTTGGAGTGAATTCATGCAGTCTAGTAACCTTGTATGCTGTCAAAAATTCTGGGTGGACATAAGGGAAATAATTCTCTACACAGGTTTTCTTCCTAGTATGAACTCAAAACAGTCAGAAACTCTTTTGCCTGTGATATTTCTGTGAGCCATCTTTATAGAAGTGCATTCCCTCTAGCAAATGTCACTTCTTCAGGCTAAAGAAAGTAAATCAGCTGAGGAATTATATGATGCAGATCTATGAAAACATAAGCATCACAGAGAAAATGATCACAGATCATTTCTTCACCATATCTTCTCATACAAGAATTAACGAGCAACAAGTACAGCAAATAAAGCAAAAGAGTTATGTTTATTTATGCAATTTGTAGTTCAGCTTTGGAAATCCTAGCTACAAAGCACTGTAAATATTAAAAAAGAAAAAGACAAACAAAAATGCAGACTCCAGAATCAACTGAAAAAATAAAATAATGAAGTCCTTGATGAGCACAAATACCACACCTCTGGTTCAGCAGTCCCACAGCCACTACTTTAAAAAAAAAAAATGGGCAATGCTTAATGAAGCAACACTATTTGGCTTAGTGGATAGTGGTCTGATCTGCTATGACTATTTTTATGTAGTATGCACTCCATAATGATCCTTGATGTGATGGCTTTTAGGATCAGGGCAACTACACTTAGACTTTTCAAAGAAGAAAGAAGTGTATGAAATAGAAATTAATAGACAGTCACCTATTTTGGCATGAGTATTCATCTGGGAAGACTAAGGCTTCAAGGTATTCACTGTTGATAATCATACCTTGTCTTTGTTCTTACTTGGGGAACGGACATGAACTCCAGAACAGATAGCATGTAATCACCAGGGGCTGATAAAGAGGAAGACAGCATCTCCCAATTGCCTGGACAGATAGGAGACAAGAAGCAGAAGGCAGATTGCAGGAAGCTAAAAATAAACGCAGCTTGTTGATGCAGCCCTGTTTGCTTCGCGGTTGTGTGATGGAAAGACAATACTGATCCACTTTACCATGAAAAAAACCTCAGCAGGCCACAGTTACTCCTTTTGCTGTATAGCCAACAAACCCATGTACATGCGCTTCCTCCAGTGAATATACTGGCTCAAAGCATAAAACTACTTCTGCAGAAAGTGTCCACTCTGAAAACAGAAAAGTCTGTGAGGGTGAGTTGTGACTGAGTTATATCTAGATGGTCCAAGCCAGGTAACACTGTGGGTCAGCCTGTCCCAATGCACAGTGTTACCGTTACAGAAAGTGATCTATGACCTTGTCCTCTGTTTAGCATGCTAATGCCTTTCCTACAGCAGAGGTTTCTTAAATGTTTAATGGAAAGCATTGCTTTCAAACCACTCTTTAAGCTTTAACTACTAAATTGAAATGCAGTATGCTCTCTGGATCTTCCTACACATATCCCTACAGCCAATAAATTCCATTTTCCTCTATTAAAGAAGTTTATAAGATTGCACCTGTTATGGTAAGGTATCAGAAGGAAATAAAGAATTTGAAGTTTTAAGACAACTTGGAGATGAAGACTTGAAGTGGGTGATTTCTAGCATAACATTTTTACATTATCATTTTTCCATCTGTCCATATCAGAAAATCACACTACATGTGACTGCCAAACTCTGCAGGACCAAGTACATTCTTCCTCACATACTTTCTTTCTTAGATCTTTCTCACTTTTAAGTGTCTCACATAATTTGCCTGCTACTTGGACACATAATTGGCAAATGCTTTACCATTCAGTAGAAATTTAAAAAAAACAAACCAATAAAACGCCCTAATTCCAGACCCTAAATTATTTAAAGATCAAATAAACCAGAACATAGTTTAGCTTAACTGCTTCTTGCATGTTTGAGTTGGGGTTCACTAGAAAACTGAGAAAAAACCCTGTCTTTTACACACAGGATATTGAAAAGCAACACCAACTTACATATTTTTTAAAATCTTTCTTTTGGTGAATTGTTGGCATTTTAATTGCAAAACAGTGCTAAAATGTTCACACTTTGTGGCTGAACATCCTCTCAGAGCAGCTGTGCAGCTTGGGGAGGTCAGCTGATCTTTTTAAGTGCCAAAACATAGAATTCAATACTGCAAAGTATGTTTCAATCTGCAATACAGACCGCCTAAGTTACAAACCAAAGTGGGGCAAAACTGCCTAAGAACACAAGATAACTCCAGAATTGTGCCTTTTCTTGCATTGCTCTCATTAGTTACTTGCTTCTGAGGCATTTCCAGCCCAGTTTTATACATCTGCTTAACTTATTAAATGAGTGGCACTGAGCAGCTATCATAATGAGAAAAAAAGGAAAACTACAACAACTGGAAATGGACAAACTGGTTTTTTTGTATTAGTGGATGATCACAGCTGAGCTACACTTAGTCATATTGGAGCAACAGACATAAAAACTGAATCAGTTGCTTTCAAACTGGGACATAATCAAAGCCGGTAGACTAAATATGACAGCCAGCCTGTTTCATTGTAGATTCATAAACTCTTTTCACCGCAGAAATGGAGAAATGTGTGTAGCTTGGATGTTCCCCTTAGAAGTTTCTACAGCATGGGAATGTTTTAAAATGCCTTTAAACTAGTCAGAGTGTTTAACATTCCTAGATACGCAGGGATGAAACATGGATTAGAACTGACAGTCAGACTTAATATTTTTAATCAGAATTAGTATTATAAAAATAGCCTAGAAATCCATAAAAGAAAGATTACAGCATTTGAAATAACCCAGAATATTTCTTATGATGTAGTGTCACTCATTCTCTTTTCACCTATACCAAAGTTGCCAAGTTTATTCATATTTCTCTCTGACACTAACTAGCTTCTATGAGAGGAAGTGTTCACAGCTCACAAATGTTAAGTTCTAGAACTCTCTGAAAGAAGGCATCATTATACAGTGGTCTCAAAGACCAGTTTAAGCCAACTGGGGTATGGAATCAGAAGAACATAACCCAGGAGCTCATGTTCTCAGTCCTGACACTCAATTTGCTGCCTCTTCCAGATTTGCCAGCACATGGATAGAAAAGGCCTGTGTCACTGATCTCAAGAACTGACTGTAGTAGAGGCTGAAGTGAGTCTAACTGTGAATAAATGGGAAAAGCACCCTATAGTGACTGGTCCAGATGCTCCATGCATCCTTGGCATAGACTTCCTCAAGGAAGGGTATTATAAGGACCCAAAAGGGTATCGGTGGGTCTTTGGTATAGCAGCTGTAGAGACTGAGGACAAGAAACAGCTGGCTATCCTGCCTAACCTTTCAGAGGAGTC
>WTSP01016976.1:70731-104511 GCA_025331215.1 Actenoides lindsayi
CAGTGGGACAGACAGAATGAATGTTAGCTAACAGTACTAGACCTTGTTCTGAGATGTGACCAGACTCATCAGTGCTGCCTGGACCATGAAAGTCTGTGTCAGATGTATGGTGAGACTCAACAATCTTGTTTTCATTCACTTATTCCTCAAGTCCACAGCATGTCTGCCCACAGCCCTGTCAAATGTAAATGCTGATGGTTTTAGATGTCGTGACCAGCCCAAAATGCCTTGAATCAGACAGATGTGCCACCAGGGGTCAGGTTGAACACGGCACAACCAAGCAATATCCCAAGCTTGAATCAGAAAAACCCTCTATGCAGAGGAGCTGCCAGAAACTTGTCCACAGGCTGTAGAGATGGACCAACCTGAGTGGAGCCTGGAGTTAACTCAGTTTCAAGTTCACAGCACAAGTCGGCATCTGAAGAGGTTGTGCCAGATTGTCTGGAGCCTATCTATACTGCTGATGCCATCTACTGGCTACATTACTACCTAGCCATGGCTAGTGGGAAGAACCTGCAGGTAAGTAGGTGCACACCGTATCTCCTTTCTGTAGGAAAGCCGACAGGCTTGGAAACCATGAGAACTAACTGTGGGGAACGACCAGCAAAAGACCAAAGTATGCATGTACAGAGTTCCTTCCTAGCCTTCCACTCTGCCCTAGTAGAAGTCCTGGAAAATTTTTGGGGGAACATTTTCTTTCATCATCTTAAACGGCCTTTGAATGTTCCTTCTTTGCATAGATCCACTTATGGGATGCAACTTATTAGAAGTGAAGATATTCCATTTTGGAAAACAGTGCCAAGTCTGCAAAGTGAATCTGTTCTGGTGCCTGGTATGGCTGCAGGAGCAGCTCGCAGATCTGGTGATGTCCTCCCTTCTGGTGAGCTCTGTAGGTGGCACCATGCGAGCAGCTGCGTGTGCTTAGCCCTCTAGTGATCCCACAGTCAGATGGGGGGGAGGCGGAGAGGATGAGCACTCACTTCTCTCACTGATGTCCCACACTTCAAGGAGCTCTGAACTCGAGTGTTTCCTGTGACTGAGAGAAATCTACAGCACAGGCAAAAAACACCGTGAGCTGCAGTCAGCTCCTAGCACACCAGGAGCTGAGTAAGAGTGAGGAAGTAAAGAGCCAGAGGAAGAGTGAACTTAGAGGGTAACCAAATCTGCAATTAAGTGCAGCTACTTAGCCAATGTATAATCTAAATTAGCAGACAATGAAACACACCAACAGGGGTCTGACAGAAGCTAAGAAAAGTCAAATCATCTAAACCTTCTGTTTTTAAGATTCCATGGTCACAAATCACTTAAACTTGCCAGTCAGTTGTACTGAATAGCATTCTAAAATATCGTCTATATCATATCTTGAAAAACAAAAGATTCCCAGAAGAATAGTACTACTGAGACTCTTCTAAAAATGGGAGTCAATTGTTTTTGAGTATGTCTACCCTAAATTCTGTATTGTGGCAGTAACCATGCTGATGTGGTGATTTAAGGACTTAGAGAAAGTGGTATTATCTCCTGTTTGATGGACTGATCTAAGCAAATGATGCTGCTTAGTTTGTTTGTTTTATCACTCTGCTCCCTGACCCTCTTCATGCTGTGTGATCGCTTTTGCAGATGGATAATCTGATATCTGAGATAAATCATCTTCCTACAGTGTTGCAGAAGAGGTATTGCAGATGTGGTGGCCTCAGCAGCTACAGCCATTTGTTCCAAAGACAGTGTTGCCTCTTTCCACAAGTCTGACCTTACTTTTACCCACAGATCCCTTTTTAGGTACCCAGTCCAATCTCTCCATTAGCACTGGTGCTGTCTTGCCAGGGCCCCCTAAGCTTCCCACAGGAAAATCAAACTCTAGTCACATATATCAGCTCCAAATATCTTCAGATCTAGTTGCTGAAGGTAATGAGTCTCCAACTGTGAACTATAAGATGTACCATCTGCTCAACTTAAACTAAAAATGCCTTAAGAAATAAATGCTAGCAAAATCTTGGTAATTAATGAGCAATATTGTAATCCAAATTTGCACTGCCTGCAAACTAATTTTGCCCTTTTGTCTTTCTATTTTTTTTAATGAAGATGTTAGCTATATTGTATTACATGTAACTTTATTCTTGCTTACCAGTTTCCTGTACAAACTTCAGTGCATTTTAATAATTCCTGAGACACCACGTTGTTGCAAGTTATTTTTTATCTGCCATTTTCATTCCCACAACCTCCCTCTTCATGGAAGTCCCTGGACTTTGGCTGAGGTACTCGTGCACACAGAGGGAAAAATCAAGATGTGGTACGATTAATAAGGAGCAGAATAATACAACAGAAGAAGGAGAGAGCAGATCTGGTTCTGAGACAGACTTCTGTTGTGACCTCAGGAGTAGTCCTACTTCCCTTCACAGCTGTCATATCTAGCACAAACACATTTGAACTGGAGTGCCTTTTAGAGAACATTTGTAGATCACCATGTCCAGTGAATTCTGATTGACAAGAGTCTTGGTACATGAGTTTCTGTATCAGGCAAACAGTACAATTACTTGCACTGCAATTTCTTGCGATGTGATTGCAAATCAAAAAGTTCTTCACTGCATGTCGATGTTACCATGTTTCATACATAGGGGCTCCAAACATTGCCACAAATGGTTGTATATAGACAAACGAAAGTTTTGTGAAACTTCCAAAAATGTCAACATTATTGTATGCGAGACATGAGGAATTAAAAGCAATGGTTTTAAGCCACTTTACCACAGGAAATAACCCAGCATTCTTGCAATTGTGTTTTATTTGATCATGCCTAGTGACTCAACATCTCTCCAACAAAGGGTCAGTTTTACAAATGGCCAAAGAGAACATTCTCTTCTGACACAATGTGACCTGCCCTGCAACTGTACTTTTAACAGCTAATTTCACAGGATAATCAGTGGAGCAGAAAGAATCTATACTTGTAGAAATTAATATATTGTGTGCTTACATTGCAAGGTTCCAAGAATCACCTTCATGCCTCATGATCTGACATACACAAAGCTGCAATGTCTGATTGCTGCTAAACCACAGACTGGAACTGCTCAGGACAGAACCATCCATCACAGATGGCCCTTTTTAAAATTTTTCTTACAGTCTCAGGTGAAATTAACAGCAAATCATAAGATGTCAAGAACTTTAAAGGCACTGCTACTGCTGTAGATTGAGGCCCAGTTAGAGACCATGCAACAATTCTATTTTATTTGTTCCTCAAAAAGCCACTAAATGAAGATGCTTGTTCCCATTTTGGGGAAAAGAAGGCATTGCTGTGTATTACTTCATTCATTTGATCTTGAGCTAATTATGGACTAGTGACCTATTCCAGTTTTCTTGTTGAAAAGGACAGTAAATTTTAAAGCTGTGGTTTGAATCACACAAGAAATACACACATCACGAAATACTCCATTTCTTTCCCAAACAGGATCAATATGAAAACCCAATGTGATGTTGGCTTAGAAGTACAAAGATACTCTAAAACATTTCTATACTGGACAATGAAAAATAACTACACATATTTACTTTCATGTAACAGCACAGGACCATAGATACGCCTTAGCTTTTAGCTGAGATTCCAAAGAAAATAAGGTATATTCTGTTTCTGCTTTGTAGAAGCTTTTAAAACCATATTGGCCAACTTCACCTAAATTTGACTGCAGGGTAATCTCTGAGTCATGCTCATTTCTAAAAGCTTTGAGAAAAAGATGGCAAAATAGAGCTGCCAGATACCAATTTTTTTGGCAAGCTGGGCAAGCTAACAGCAAAAAGGGCTTTAAGAATGCCACAGCAACAAGGAAAGGTGCAGGCCTTTTTCAGAGATTAATAATGAAGTCAGAAATGCAAAGACCTGCTGGAGAATGTCCAAAGAAGAGCAGCAAAGCTAGTGAAGGTCCAGAGAAAAAAATTGTGAGGAGCAGTTGATGGAACTGGGCTTATTTAGTCTGCAGAAAAGGAGGCTGAGGAGAGACCTTATGACTCTCTACCACTACCTGAAATGAGGTTGTAGCAAGGTGGGGGTTGGTATCTTCTCCCAGGTAATAAGCAATAGGACCAGAGGAAATGGCCTCAAGTTGCACCAGGGAGGTTTAGGTTGGATATTAGGAAAAAATTCTTCACCAAAAGGGTTATCAAGTACTGGGACAGGCTGTCCAGGGAAGTGGTTGAGTCACTACCCTGGACATATTCGAAAGACTTGCAGACATGGTGCTTAGGGACATTGTTTAGTGGTGGACTTTGTGGTGTTAGGACTCAATAATCTCAAAGGTCTCTTCCAATCTAAATGATTCTATGGGCTGCTGTTTTTGAGGAATTTGCAACAGATCCATGAGTCTTTGCTCTGTAATTCACTGACAGTAGGTACAAAAGACCTATGGATTCCACAGGGCAATGGGAAAGAAAGAATCTAAAATACATAGCTGAAGCAAAACATCAATTACATGCAAAAGGTCCATGAGCTTCCATGGAAGAGTATAATGGAGAGAAGAGTTATCCTCAGTACTGAACTGCAAACAGCTTTCTAGAGCTGAGCATCTAAATGTTGCTTCATGGTCCATTTTTTAGGGAACCCACATGATTTTAAGACTTTTTTTTAATTGCTGATCTACACATCACTGTCTCAGCTCTGGGGCAGACTACAACTCAAGACACCACTTCATATCTTCTGTCCAGAGACGAGTTATAACTGTGTCATGAGGAAACTGCTCTCTGTCAAAAACCAAACTGAATCCCAAAGATTACTTCCAAAATGAGTAAATAAGACCAAATAAGTCAATAATGGACCAAAGGTCAGGCTAAGAGTTGGGGTGGAGAGGAGGAGTGGGGCAGACAGTTAATTAGCTGCCAGTGAAAAGCATCCAACGTGAAACCAGAGGGACTGATATTTGAACTCTTACCTGTGGCTCCTGGGAACCCAATATCAATGGTGGACATATCACTATATGCAATGCTCCCAGAAATTGCAACTTCATCTCCCCTTTGCTGACTCAAAAGAAAAGGTATTTTAGATAGGTGCACACTGATTTTACACTCATGAGGAAAGTTATTTTAGTTACTGATACTTTGCACTGACTTGTATCTGTCAGAGCCTACCATTACAAAGAAGATACTTGAGGAATAAGGTAGGGCTGACACATCCATTTTAACTCTCTCATACATGAAGTTTGCAGAACTGTGGGACATTACCTGAGCAAAAGTCTGTTTGCTGTCCACAGGCTGCTGAAACTATCACTGTTGGCAACTCCAAGTAAAAATGGCTCTCATAAAACGTGAACAAATACAGGACACTGAGAGACATAACAATGAGAAATAATCTAGTTGAAAGAAGTAAAAGGACTGTTGGTCTCTTAGATTAGAAATTACACCTTTGCCCATTCAGCACAGCTGTGAATAATATCAGAGAATCAGATCCTGCCTAACTTCTGCTGCTTGCCCTTGCTTTGAAGCATTTAGGAAAGTAAAGTTCCCCAAACATCCTACTTGTCTGTGCTACCACATGTCCACATCAAAGGCAGCACCTAGTCTTCTATGATATTTCACCTCCCTCAATGAATGTGAAGACCATACATACATGGTCATCCCACAGTTGCTCACCTTGTAATAAAAGCAACCTAGTTCTGGGCAGGTAATTCTAATATGTTTTAGAAGCATACTATACATTGGTTTCCCATATCACCTTAACTGTAGCTTAATATGAACACTCAGCATAGGAATACTGAGTACAGAACCAGATAATACAGATTGTGTTAAAAATCAAACAGAATGGAAGAGACTTCTTACTTACTGATGCACAGGTATTCTTCAGTTAGTGTTAGTATGCTTTAGCACACCAAATCAATCCTCCTTTAAAACAACATATTGGTACTTTTTTCATCTGTATACTCAAGGTTTTCTGGCGTATTTCCTCCCTTCGCTTGCATTCACTTCATATAAAAACACACCAACAGCAAAGATTACTTGTTCAAATACTAAGAAGCCACGTGTGTTCAAATACGGTTTTCCTCTCTTTGGATAAAGTTTGCAATGTTTTCAAATCACTAGATGGCGATGTAACAAGCAGCTTGACAAGTATTGCTGATCGTTTGGAGACAGAAAGTTATTTTTGCATAAGGAAAGATAGTTAATTTCAAGTGGATGAAGTGGCAATGTTTACAGTGTAAGGGAAGAATATTCTGCTTTAAGACCACTTCAATAAAGGCTTCATGTGGATGAAAAAAGTCAGTGGAAGTTTTTGAGCTAAAAGACTTTTTCGAAACCCGCATAAAAATATTATTTTAACACAAGTTCTATTTTTTAATGGTTCTATAAAAGGTTATTAGGTATTGGAAGAAATGCTACCATTGTAATACAATGATTTCCTGAAGCAGACTATCACACAATGACCTTATTGTTTGTCTGTTCTTTGAAATAATTATGCTCTAAAATTATTTAACCTTCCAAAATCCCCTCAGAAACAAGAGACAAAAACAAGATGAAAATTTGAGGCACTTTTCTCAAAATCTAAAACCATACAACCCTACCATCTGCCACTGCTAAAATTAGTATTATTGAAGTGATGCTTTATTGAGGTTAACGGGATAACTCGTGTGCAGTCACTTGCCACTGCCAATAAAGAAGGGTTATATGCTGACTCAGACAGCAAGTGTTTAGCACCTATAAATTATCTGTGGGAAATCATTTTCAAGTATGGGACAGCAGCTGCTGCAAGTCTACATAAAACTGCAGAAAACTAAGACTGGAAAAGAAAGGAGAAATGCGAGTCCCATTACACAGTGTGAGATGCATATTTGAAACTTATGACAGAGAAAACACTGCAAGAATTTTAAGTCAAAAGGTAAATTGTAATTCCATATAACTGTTGGTATCAGAGAAAGCTCCAACCAGTTCAGTATCTGCAAGTACTCTGACTTTTCTCCTTTCAAAGTCTACTGTGGGCTTCTTTTCTCGGTCAACTAAGGAAAGTGCATTAACTAGGGTAAACATAGATCTCTGTCTGCAGACCAATGGCTTTGGGACACCACATCTGAAGTAGCAGCCCCACATTATGTGGTACTTTTGAAACACAGAGCAGTTTCTCTTTTCTTTGAAAGCCTGAGCAAACATTCATTCCACAATACTTTTGAGTTTTTGAAATAAATCCAAATGTACCACACATGATCTGATTAGCAGTGTTTGTAGACTCAAGACCCACTCTTACAAGTGACAACACTCAAATAGAGCTTTGCCTTATAAAGACCGTCTAGATAACATGCACCAACAGAAGAAGTTTTCGCTACTTCTTTGATAATGAATGTTTAAAGCTTTACCTAGGAAAAGAAGCTGTCAGCTTTCCATCTTTCTCAGATCATCACTGGTAGAGTGTGAAAAAGTTTAAGACTCACTGTTCAACTCCATGTTGCAGTATGACAGCTAACCAGTTTTTAATGACTAGTGCAGCTGAACTGGTAAAGGTATCTTTAAAATGCCTGAACAACAAAAAACTTTCTGCCAGGATTCAGCTGACTATCAAGGGGAACAAGCAGAGAAATTCAGAATCTCCTCAATGCATGTAATACTTCACGCTTCACAGTCAAAAAGCCTGCAACCTAAGTAAGGTCGCTGGAGCAAACCAAGGTTATTAATCTTTTCCAGTAGCTGAGGCTTCCAAAATGCTTGAGAAATTAAGGGCATTTAAAATTTTGGTCTGACAACAGAGAACAGCAAGGTAACATTTTGATAATGTTTACCAATTAGTCCCACATACTATTTAGGATCACAGCATGCCCCTAGAGGTTATGCTAGAAGTCTGAGAATCACTCCCCACTGCAACATGGTTAATCAGATACAGATGATGATGGAAACACAAGTCTACTATTTTGGAGCTACACAAAGTCAGAAAATGTCAGTGAGGGAAAGTGCAGAGATGCAGGACACAGACTGTCTGTGATCACTCTGTTTTCATATTCAGAACCTGCGCACCTCCTAAAATATTAGTACTCAGAAGCAGCTGACACCATTCCCACAGACAGCTTGCACACAGTTAGACACAGGAGCTGGAGAAAAGAAGTCAAGTAAGGTGAGAAGAGAAACATTGGGGTTACTCCCTAGAGAGATAGTCTGAGACTGCCTGTGCACACGTAAAACACATATTGTTCCTAAATTACACTTCCACTTGTGTTTTTTAAGTATAACATATGGGCAGTCACGTGAAAGCATAGCAAAGCTGGTAAAAAGTGATCTAGCTGAGCAGGAAATTTTGTTGAGTCCTGGTTCCTATAAACATCCCTCTAGTAATCCCCAGGCAGTCATATATTCTTCATTATTGCAGAATTGAGTGCCTCAATTTTCTTTCTCATCAGTCTATGGTATCAGAAGAATTGTTACCTCTATTTTCATATTACTGTGGGATGGAGAAGCTGAAATCCTTGAAAGGTATTTAAATACTGCTTCTCACACAGAGGTTAGACTAGAGATAGGATCAATGCTAATTCAAAACCTGAATAGCCCTGAGGATCTGAGACAGAGCCCACACAACTTGTCCAGGGCACATACATACAAAGTTTGGAGCTGGACATAAATAAATAAACAAACAAACAAACAAATAAATAAATAAATAAAACCCAACTAGTATGTTGGTTCTTCAGCTGGTGTTTAACTACCACAGTCTGGGAGTGCTAAGCATGCCAGGACTGATCTCCACTGGCTCATCTAGCTCCTAGCTCCCAAGCTTTTTATGTCATATCCTATCAGATGAAATGGGAGTCCAGTGTCCCAAACACCTCTGGGGACTCGATTTTGTAAACTGTCACCAGCCATTTTCTGTAGATGTCTTTTTATAAAATAGATGCTGTTTTTATGAACTCAGAATACAGCCAGTGCCTCTCAGATAAGTGTGTTTTCATTTTTAGTAGAGTTAGCCCTGCCTGTCCTTTTTCTGTGTCAGAAACAAGAATAGAAGACATGGCACCTTTCCAGAAATCTGTAAAAACAACATCAGGCAGACATCTCCCAGATGTCTGTGCTGGAGAGCTCCCAGATTGCTTAAGTAAATTAAGTATTGATCATTTTTCATGCAAACTTTTTAGTCTCAATAGGTGCCTCAGACAGAGAATTAGGATTGCAATCTACTGGAGAGAGACAACCTAAGTCTTTATACAACCTTGTAACTTTTGAAGTGGAAGAGAAATGCAAAAGGGAGGGAAACAGGAAATCAACTGGATTGATTTGACACGTGGTGAATCAATTTTAGTGGAAGAAACTAAATATTGCAAAAGATCCAACAAGCAAATTTTCTCTCCCTACCAGAGATGGGTATTGACACATAGCTTTCTTAACACATACAATAATACTTCTTTTGCCTGCAGATGTAGTGAAACAAACCAAAAAGTTCAGATTTTGCTCAAACAAGGAAAAATTATGTTTGCAGTTAATTCCTCATTAAATCATTAGTCCAGATTCATCAGGAAACATTTCAAACACAACTGTACAAGGAAAAAGCTATAACCTACATGGAAATCACTATGGTTTTCTTCACCATTTGCATTTCTATTCCTGTAGGAGACTCACAGATAGCTAATGCAGGCAGCACACTACAGACACATAGAAGGTTTGACAAAATGGGAGGAAATTCTAGAGGTTGGGGAAGGTATAGAACTTGCAAAAGTTGTGAGACCTTGAAATATCATTATCAATGCTGGATTAATAACTGAAACCACAATCATTAAAACTACAGGCCACATGCTACTCACCATAACTTCTGCAGCTAGATCATGTCTTCCTTGTACATTATGTGGGCCAGACTTCAGCCTTAAGAGTCCCCAATAACCTCTGACAACTCACAGGTAATTGTTAACCTCACAACAACATGAGCACATTAAAAAAGGAGACAGTGTTCAGATGTTCAGCTTCACACTCAAGTACTGAACAGCTGGAACTGATTTGGTTCAAGCATAAGTCATTATTAGGTTTAGGTGGCCTAGTACACCTAAAGGCAATGTAAGTAGGAAAGGAATTGCACACAGAGGGAGAGGATGATTAAATGGCCTTTTCTACCTTTTTTTCTGAATACCATTTACATTTCACCAACATCCTCAGAGTTGGATCTTTGCAAGCCTCAGAAAACACAGCAACACTGAATAATACATAACTTTTTGGTGAGAACTTTCACCTGTCTGCCACTGGACTGGTATTTCTAGTACTCCTGATCATCTTTCTTTGTCCTAGATGCTTAAAACAATATACTAGAGATCATGTATAAAAATAAATACACTTTTCGCTTCACCAGCTTGGTAAGAGGCTCCATTTGTTTCTGTAGTCCTACAGATTGATACAAAGCCCTTCAAGACACACATTGTCCTTATGAACTGACAGTCATCTACCAAAGCTGGTAAAAAAATAACTTGTGGGAAAGGTGATAGTTTCTCTGCCAGTTTGTACAATAAGTACAAGTCATCCAGAAGGCTGGGACTTAGTTGACAAACCTAATTTAAATATGCTGCATGCATCACCAGGCAGTATGTTTCACTACCATTTATTCAAAGACATTCCTCCAGCAAATGGCAAAAAATGTGCACAACTGCAGTGCACATGCCTGTCAGTTCTCTCCAAATAGTTTTTCATGGTATTTGTAGTGTCAAACAGACAACATTCTTACTAGACCTTTGATGATGAGTAACTGTTAGGGTGCAAACTAGCCAATTAGATTTTTTTTCCCATGCTCAACCTTCATTTTGATTTTCCAAAGCCTTTTCATGCTTCTAAGTTTAGCTGTCTTTTCCTAGTTATCTCCTACCACCAGAGAGGGACTAATCATCAGACTAAAGCTGTCTGAAGTTAAGAACCTTTGTTCATTAATTGCTTTGAAATTGTCCACACTGATTTTCAAGGTGCCTGGATGAACTTGGTATATTATTCTATATTATCTTGCTTTTCCTTTTTAAACAGTGATGTAGATTATTTACACAGACTATAAAGATAGCAATCAAATATACAATTTGAAATGTGGGAGATTGCATGAATCACATGGCTTTTTTTCTCTAACCATGATGGGATGATCTATGTCACCAAGCAACTGAAGAAATTAGAATTTTATAATCAAAGGAGATACTCTGAAACCAGCTTTTCATGAGTCTTCAACTCTCTCTTTTTCCAATTAACTTATCTCAGTATGGCTAGAATATACAGACACTGAAAAAAGAAAAAAAAAAAATAGGGATGTTACCTGCAGAGCTGAATTCCATTTATTTTTCTAATTTCAACATTTCAATTTCCTACATTTCCATTATGTCTTTGGCTCTCAAAGCTGAGTGTAAAAAAACTGAAGGCAGATGACTAAGGCTATGCACATCAACACATCAAAAATATCTTCTGTGATTTCAGTTTTGTCTCTTCACTATACCCAGTTCTAGCTGTAAGAAACATTACATTTATTTTTTATTTTATTACAAAAGAAATCTTTCTCTGATAGCCAACTCCTCCTGTAATGTTAAATTCAGAGTTTCAGCACGCTGCATGCTGGGAGCAATGCCAGCAACAATATGGAGAATCTAGGGTAGCTTTTCAGTATCTCTTCAATCCCATATGGAGACATTTCAAAAAAGAAACAGAGGTGTGCAATTTAAAGTCACAGTAGAGGCTCCATCATGTGTCATCATCCCCCACTGAAATGACACACTGAACTTGGTCACTGAAGGTAGCACACGTACCACCCACTCCTCTGCTGTGTTGGTGTTTCCTGGTTTTATTCAGACATCTGCCAGTCATTATTAGCCACAATGACTGTAATGAGATAGATATAATTTCTATTTAAAGGACACTAACTACAAGTAGATTTTTGGTTCAGATTACATGCACAGGCTTACTGAGTGAAAAATATCTGTCATCAGTTCAGGTTTGTGAGAAGAGCTGTTGAGTGTCTCCTCCCACCAGTGCTGCTGACTGGACTATCTATCTGAGCAATGTGAGCAATATTTCTCCCAAACAGGACACAAAGAGGATGTGGCAGACTCTAGCATCGTGCATCCCCCACTTCCCACTATGCCACAGCTTGCTTGTGAAGAATGTGCTTAGAAAGCCTGTGGGACTCAGCCATCATCTATTGCGTATCAGAAGTATCCCTGTGAAATGCCAGCACTATTTTCACCTCCTGCAAGAGGCTTAAATTCATAGCTGGTCCCAGATAGAGGAACAAGTGGCTAGCCTGCACTCTCATCAAAGCATAAGGAGGAGCAAAGTGATTCAAAACTGCCCCCAGGTCCCTGGTCAGACCCAGACATTAGCATCCAACAGACACCTCCTGGTTGCTGCCTGTATCTTTGCCTTTGTTGCTTTGTAGCTTGGTTGTAGGGCCTTGCCTTCCAGCTATGCATCTACCTCCCATCAACACCTACAAGAAAGGGTGCCAGCAAGGAGAGTTTGGGGTGACTTTCTCTCCTAACCCTAAGTGTGTCAGAAAATACTACAGAGTAACATGTATGTGTTTTTAAATAATGACTTCTACTGGCAGGTACCGATGTAGCAGATAAAGTGTACAGTGCTTGCACAGCCTGCCCCTGCCCCCAGCAGTGAACTGCTGGGCAGTGGCTGTGAGGTCAGTATACTGATTCAAATTCAGCCATTCAAGAGACAAAGCAAACCACCTGCTTGTTCTCCCCCAAAGGCTGCACAGCATGTGTGAGAGGAGAGGTTTTTTGTTACAAACAGGTTTTGTGCATAGAATTTACCCACGCAGAGTTATAATTTTCCTCATAATAATAGCTCATTGAAGCCAGCCTATTTTTTCTGCTAAATCCTGCAGCTCTGCATATCTGCAGCAGATATATCGGATATTGCTATTATTATAAGGCATTTTAATTTATTTCATTTAAGTTATAGGGAGAACAGCACTCTTGGGACTAGCTATCCAAGCTACTGCATGAATCAACCGTTGCAGAGAAACAGAACATTTGTAGCTGCAATGTATCTTCAGAAAAAGAAAATAATTCCGTTTTGTTGGTCTATGGGCAAAATGTTTCAGTGCCTGTCTTAGATGTGCAATGAGCTACACAGCTGCTGTGTTGTGCTTAATTTTCTGTGTTTGCTGGTTTGAATTAGGACAGAACTAATTTGTTCAGTGATTTTACTTTCCAGCCCAGACTTTTCTAAGTAACTGCACTCTGAAGTTAATTGCCTATTTTCACAGGCAGTGTCTGCTTCTAGGAGTGATAATGCTTGATATTTAGAATTAGCACTGGGGATTGGCGTGAAAATCAAGGTCACCACTAAATCTTATGTGCAATGTTGGGGGTGTGGAAAGTAAAAGGCTACACCTGTGGATAGGAGCAGACAGGACAGGTTATCCTAAACTAGCCAACAAGCACCCCATATATGTCGTATTCAGTATAAACCTGAGGGATCACGAAGGTCAAGCTCTCTTCTTTAATGGACAGCATACAAGGAGGACTCTGTCTGTTCTGCCTTTAATCCCAGATCCAGAACCCAGCTCTTGAATTTGGTTCCCATCTGCCACTGAGTACAGTCTGGGACTTCCCCAGTGCTTGCTTCATACAGTCACTGGTGATGGTGATGTAGTTGCCTGGAGGGGGGTTGGGTTCAATATCAGTTTTCTATATATTTATATATATTTGATTTTATTATTATTATTTTCATTAAAGCTGTTCTAATTTTCTTTTCTAATCCATGAATCTCTCTCCCTCATTCCCCTTCTCTTCCCCCCTGACAAGGGAGAAGTGTTAATAGAGAGTTTCTGTTATTCATCTAGTGGCCAGCCCCACCGTAAACACTAACGCTGTGAATGATAATGACTTAGGTTAAGAGGAAACTCTTCTGAGAAAAGATATGGAGGCCTCAAAAAACATGGGAAGAACAATACAGCCTGAGAATATAAACACATGATCTGAATTTCAAAACACTTATAAGAAATTAATAACTGTCAGCTAGCAGGACAATCCCTCTGTAATGTTTCCCCTGCTGCTTCTGGCAGAAACAAGCACAATATAATAATAAACTCCTTTTATGATCCTTAAAAACTGTCAAAAGCAGGGTTCTTAGCAGGAGATGTAAGGGCCATTGGAGAACTGTGTATAAAACCATCTCATGTCACATACTTTTCAATGTGAATAAGCTCTGAACACATCCCCATTGGAAGTCACAGCACACAGCTTTCTCACAGTATTTCCTATTCGTATCACTTGCCACCAGACCTCTACAGTCCACCTGTGTTTCTCAGCCCAGGTTTGACAGCAAGTCCAGCTCCAGGGACCAGATGGTTACAATAACCTATCAGCAAGTGAGGTCAAGGTATCTTTCACCTCCTGTTTTGAACTCCAGGAAAGTCAGAATTTGGTTGAAAGTCCACAGAGAGTGATAGGAACCATTTCATTGAATCAGTCAAGCTATTCCATGGATTAAAGACCTACCCAGTAACGTTCTTGTTCCAGCTTTCCAGGAATAAAACAAAAGCAATGCTGCCAGAAAAAGGATGAAGAGCAGAAAGCTAAGTGTAACGGTTTTGCTTATATTACTTTTCAGCCACCTGGAGAAGCTGGATTTGATTATCAGCTCACCAACCTGGTATTCCTCTGTGCACGATGTGCACACTGCATGAAGTTTTCTGAAATATCAGGCATGAAACTATCTTGGATCCCACCACCAGAAACTTTAAGAAACAGACTCAGGCCAGCCCTGTTTCTGTAGAAAATGTTATTCCAAAATGTTCCTTTGTAACAGGATTTATTCAGCAAATTAGGCAGATTGGTCCTTTGCAAGTAGTTTCAATCACATGTAAGTAAAAGAAGACAGGCAAGCTACTAGCTGTGTCCAACAACCAGGACGTATGTCCTGTTTGCACCTTTTCCAACCAGTAACATGTGGCTGATGCCATGAGACCTCAACTCAATTTGGTCCTGAGACAACTGACAGAAAGCTTCATCTCTTAACTAGGAAAGGCATTTTTGTGTGTTTTGAGTATCCAGAGTCATCAGTGTCTTTCACAGAGGAAAAAAGCACTTACTTCTCACACATTCTCACAGCTTAATGCACGTGACTTGCTTTGGCCAGCTCTTGGAGAATTAACATCTGCCACTTGTAATTCCACAATGTCAAAGCATCCAGTGAGAATACCTAAGTCCCCCTAAGCTGTTTCCAGTTATTCTCTCTGCCTATTATCCTTAAGACATTTAACAAACCAAGGTCTGCATCATTTTATAACTCAAAATGTGCAATCAGTGCTGCTGACATCTGATTTTGCCCAGCAAATGCAACACTTGGCAGTGATATGTGTTGCCTGCCAAGTCACTAAGCAGCTGTGGCAAGTGTGGCAAGTCAAAGCAGGAGAGATGTAGTCCAGTGAGGGCTGACAGCTTCCAAACAGAGTATCTCTACAGATTTTTGAGTTGCAAGTTTCCATTATGAACACATTCTGCTTGTATCCTGGTGTAAGCTAAGTGGTACAGTTGACACACTGTTGGGAGGGCATGCCCTACAGAGGGACCTTGACAGGCTTTAGGATGGGCCCATGCAAACCTCATGAAGTTCGACAAGGCTAAGTACGAGGTCCTGCCCTGGGTGAGGGCACAGATACAGGCTGGATGATGAGTGGATTGAGCGAACCCCAAGGATAAAGACTAGGAGAAGCTGGTTGATGAGAAGCTCAACATGACCTGGCACTCTTTGCAACCATCCAGCCAATTCCTTATCCACCCACCAAGTGGTCCATCCATAAAATCCATTTATTTTCAATTTAGAAACCATGATGTTGTGCGGGACAGTGTTGAACACTTTGCAGAAGGCCAGGTAGATGTGAGTGGCAGTGAGTGCGAAAGGTTCATTATCTGCTGGGTGAGAAAGGCTTCCTTCTAGCTTCACTTGAGTGTCCCCTCCTGGTCTCACAAGGTGAGCAAGATTGGGCAGAAACCCTGAAATATCTTATGATGCCCTACTTCACCAGGGGTTATTCTTTCACTGCTTTCCATTTCTTCCTAACTCAGAACAAGGTATATTCCACCTCTACTTACAGACATCTCCCCAGTTCTTATTATTTTTGGTGCCTGTTTCCAAACCCCCTACAATTCAAACAGACTCAAGTGTAATGATCAAGGCAAGGTTTTCCCTTGTTCCTTTTGTTTTCATCACATTTATTTCAGCATAGTTTTACATTTCATTCTGGTTCCTTCCTGCTTTAATATTCTGATTCTCTTTTTCTGGATTGTTAGTACTGCACTGTGAGATGTTGCAGTGACAGCTGTTCAGTGACAAGGAACTCAGAGGGAAGATAGTCCCCTCCCTTTCCTTCATAGTCATCTATGGTTTTATTTCTCTCCCCAGAAAGGCCTGATTTGGCTTGTACCCTAAAGGAGGGGAAAGAAAAATGGAGGAAAAAGGTCATGTCTATGTGGTAGAATAATGTCCTCAGAACACCTTTACTCGTGAAATAAGGTTTCTATCACATCTAAGCCAAGAATTTAAGAATATTTTTAAAAATGGGAAGGCAATTAGACATATAAAAGATAATACAACTAGAATGAGATAAACCAGCTGGTTTTCTAAGGCACCAGCCTGTTAACTGTTGTGAAACTCAAGAGGAGCCACGGGTAAGGCAGGGAAAATAATCTGCATTCAAGGGTAAACTAACATAAAAAATTGCTGCTTTGGAGGAAGAGATTAGGTGTTAAATCTGTACTATACCAGACCAGTTCTATGTGGTATGTTTACACTGCTACACACGCTCTCTAAGCTGGCGCAAAAGAGGAAAATTGTAAAGCTCCTGGGAGTGTTTTAAAACACACAACCTTTCCAGGCACAGATTTACCTGCAGGGACAAGGTGAGGTAGGGTTTTGAGCAGGAAAAGGTGTTAAGTGTTAGTTAAGTTCCTACATCAGCACTCCTGAGTCAGCACACATACTGTCACTGCTCAGCATGAGGTCTGCTACCTTTTGCCCTACTCAGATTTGGGTCATCTACATGGTTTTCCATGTTCATTTAGACAAAGGTCCAATGCTACTCCTAATCGCACTGTTGATTTCATGCATTCAAATCTATGTAGCAAGGGCGCAAGCATGTGACTTGAATTTCATTTCCAGACAAAGAAAAGTATTTTTCAACAGCTGGCTGGGGGGAACTGTAATGAAAGTTTCTCTAATAGATCATAATAAGAAACATCTCCTGTATCTGGTACTGAGTACATCAAGCCATGCAGTTTCTCATTTGTTTGTTGCAAACAGCGCTCTGCTTTCAGTGCAGACCATTTAATATAAGCAGCTCACCAGAAGCAACACTTGGAAGCAGCTAACCGCAAACATGTTGCCCAGTGGGACTCTTACTGACATTACTCAGTGTATGATTCCAGTTACTTTCTGTGATTAAGTCTTCACAGAGACTTAAGTCTCTTAATAGTTTGAAATCAAGAACTGAAACCCAGCTAATTAATGGCAAGCATGAGCTGGCCTGTTCAAGTCCCTCACTGGACTAGAAAATGAAACCAAATTACGGACAAGAAGACCTGAAAATCTGAGAAACCAGAAGAGGAAGCTGGTGTTCCAGGGAACATTTTCTACATAGAACAAGGGCTGAGTCCAAGATGCTTGTTTCCTGCAGCATTTTGTGTGCAGCCTCAGAATACTGACAATTTTTGCTAGTGCAGCCCAGGTGTTCCATGCATGGGTGATGCCTGTATGATGTGTATAGACCTCCCTCCCCCTTGAGGCACAGCATACTGTGGTTAAACAAGACAGCGAATTACAGCAGCAGCTCCCTAGCTCTGCCTATGGGTTTCTTTCCTGGACTCACCTGGATTGGTTAGCATGATAGCTCTGGTAAGGACTTCCCTATTCTCTCAGCTGCCATAACAGACCAGTGCCTTTCCACAGAAAATATTTACAGTAAAAGTCCATCAAGAGTGATAAAATATATAAAAAGCACTGCCCGAAACTACAGAAAAGTAACTGAACAAATGGAGAGGGTAAAGAAGCTGGTCTCTTGAGTAAGGGTGCCTGTGTACTGCGGTGCTGCCCGGTGCAGAATGTTGCTCTGAGGGAGTATGTTTCTGAGGTTACTTTCCTCAGTCCACCTCCCATTTGCCCATCTAAACATAAACATCCTTCTGAACTCAGCAAAGCCTTCTGGCCCCAGTTATGATAAGCAATGACAAAGTACTGACAAAGAAATTAATTTATAGCACATCTACCGCTCTTCAATAGGAAGAAACATTTGTTCCTTCAGATGCAGTTAAGTGTTTGACTACCACAAATCTTTGGGTGTATGAGCTCTGTTGTCTCAGATGCTGTGAGAGGTAGAGCATTCACCCACTTCCCGCATCAACTCTTGGTCACCCTGGTGCTTGACTTCTAGGCCATGACAGACCTGAATTTATGAAATGAGTACCTGAAGTACTCTGATACTGCCAGGAAACAAAATCTCTAGTGAGAAATCATCCACAGCAGTGTCACACTAGGAATTGTCTTCATAACAAGAGTCGTTACTTCTAAGACTTAAGACACAATCTGTGATTGAGTGATTAAAATGGCTTTAAGCCACAAGTAAAGACAAACAGAGGTACCAAAATCCAAGCACAAGATGTCCATAACAACCAACCTGAATTCACAGATCACCATGTAATTGTTACTGACAGAACAGAGAAAAAACACAGGAGTCAGACAGATGTTGCAGAGAGAGACCTGTCCTGAAGCAGTGCTTTGCAAGACAGCCCACACAGCTTGCCCAAGCCACCACCTTCACATGCATGCACCCTCCGGGATGTGCAGAACAAGTCACATTCAGCTTAATGACTATGCCTACAGCTGCAGTGTGGAAAGAAAAAAACTCTGGTACCTGCCACCACAGCATGGTAAGGAAAATCTCACAGAAGTCTGGCCATTTGTTTTTTAAAAATGTGAGCACTTTAAGGAGTCACTTTTGTAAATAGATTAGAAACTGTAAGGGTCTGTGAAGTGATGCCTTCTTATCTTTAAATCACTGAGTCCAGGTCTTTACAACCCTGCCATGAAGTCAGTCAATTTTCTGTACCACAGCTTTCAATCTGACATTGCTATTTTAACACTGCCCCATCTTATATTTCCCTTCTTTCATTTGTTTTGTTCTGTAACAACATGATTCTTTAATTAGATAAAAAAAAGCTCTGCTGCTCTCTAGTATAACCCTTTGTGCTTCCATTGAGCATTCAAGGCTGTTTGGCTGCCTGCCTGCTGCAACAACACCACAGTTTATGAGTGCAATCCATTCATGAGTTTTTGTGCTCTCAGAACCTGTCAACACAGGGAATTTATTGTCAATAGGCTCAGGTATGAATTTAATGTGGCATCATTATTTTTCTCTAACTCTTTGTGTGGGTTTCCTAATTTCACAGAAAAATGCCTTTGAGGTGTTCAACTTAATCCTCTTCGGAGGAATGAAAATAGAGTATTGTAACAACAACGTTTACATAAATAGCTGGTGATAAATATCTTTTTTGCACACTTACTGTAAACAAAACCACTACTTGGTATGTGCAGTCTGGAAAGCTTCTCACCCAATCCCAGCTCTGAATTAAAGTGATGGAACATATGACCTAATGAATAAAATTTGCCAGCCTCACCTTCTGAAAGAATGTCTACATAGCGGGGGTGAGTCTGGAATATTTAATGTTTTGAATTGAAAGAAGAATACCTGTCCAAGGTTAACTCTCCAATGCTCCACTCTTTACTCCAGACTGTAACTGGTACCTAGCTCACTCAGGACCAGGCCCACTTCATTTGACCACATTCCTGATTTGGTACAGACAGTTTGGAGTATCAGGAGAGGAATACATATACTGAACAGCTACAAGGTAGACAAACCTTAATTTATCAAATTTTATGTTGAAGGCATTCATCTCTATGATGTTCTGCTAAGCTTGTTTCACATAAAAACTCTTTCAGTCTGCATTAGTGTAAAATATATACATGATTCTTTGTTTATTTGTAGGGCTCACAAACACCTGTGAACACTGGCGTACTCTAGGACAGCTGCCCTCACTTAACTGTGCAAGCATTTGTGCCTTTAGGTTCAGTTGCTGACTTTCACTGCCTCTTGTTCTTTTTTAATCACAGCTTTATTATTTGATGGCAATGTAGTCTGAATGCCTGCGTTTCAAGGATTTTGTTGAAATTTTTTTAGCAGTGCTGTTCACAAAAATATTCAGTTTTGTAAGAGCAGACAATGTTTCTGAGGCAGAGTTTTTTAATTCAGGACAAGTTTGGCAGTCCTGGCACTGTCCACAACACCTGAAGAGTATGTTTCACTGCTTGCTATCCCATTCCTTCTCACGCAGATGCCAAGTCAGGTCTGATGTGTGTTCAGCCTTTTTGTTTGCAAAGCTCTGCAGTTGACATTGATCAGTGTCATCTCTGCTTTTCTTTGATGTTTTATATGTCTGCTAAGTACTTAAACCCATATCTATCTCTCAGAAAGCACTAGAAAGCTTCTGAAGAAGCCTTGCTGTCAGAAATACAAGACTGTTTTTATTCTTTTTACTGCTTTTATTAATCTGTTCCATATTTACTATTATGTTTATTTTTATCTGTTTAATAAAATGTACTTCTCAAAAATACAAAAACCTATCCTAGATAGGAAAGACTAATTATGGGACAGAACTCTTGCTCTACCTCATTGCTGGTTTTGAAACTTTTCCATCACCATTTCTGTAATTGTGTATGATGCCAAAATGTTGAATGTGCACCGGTCACCTTTTAGGACAGAATACCAGCTGTTAATGACTCTGTATATACTTCTCACAGCATGGTAAAATGAAGCAATGACTAATTCAATAAACCTGCACTTCTTTTCCATGATTGAATTTGCAAGACAAAATGCCAAAACCTAGCTGAAGAGTGTTGCTTGTAGCAAAGAACATTGTAAGCGGAAAGAATATGTGCATTTTCCTATCACTCTAGCCTCCATGAAGTGTAGGTGGTTACTGTTTAAAAAGGCAGTTTTCTGAACACTTGCTGTAAAATGCAACACCTACCAGTAGGAATGGTCCATTGCCACTAGTAGGACTGGTGTCAGTGCATTGCAGTGTGGACCATGGTGTCATTGCAGCAAAAAACTACTGTAAAGTTTCCTGGACTATCTCTGTGTAATGCATATTAACAAAACAGATATATTAACATCCTCTGTTTGAAACTGTGGTGCAGTTATGAAGAGAAATCCACAGTAATTCCTTCTTTCTGAGCATTGTTTCAGTATGCAGAATGGTTTCAGGATATGTGGATTCCTTTCAGAGGAAAACTGTTTAAAATCCCTGCCCTGGTTTATAGCAAAGGCACTCTAGACCTTAATGGGGACATACGGGTTTGCACCGATGACTTTTACTTGTGATTGCTTTGATTCATAAGATGTTCAATTCAGAGGGCTAGATTAAACCCAGCTTCAAATTAATCCTGAACGGCATATAGTGTAGTTCTAATGATTGCAGAACCAAATGTTTCAATCTGTCAGACTGCTCTTTCTTTGCCAAATTATTTGCTGATGTGGCCAGAGTCCATAAATATCAACAGGATCAATCTTTTTTCCCCTTGTCCTGTCAATGGCTTTTAAAACACAATAGAAGGGGTAGAAATTGCAAAAAGTATCATATTTTGAAGATATCCATCCATTGGGCATTTGGTGGAAGAAAAGACAACTGCCCTTGATGCATGAAATGAATGAGTGCAGAATGAATCCAACCAGATTATCAGAAACTGTGAAGCTTGACAACAGATCCCACCATAGGAAAAGCATTCTCAGTTCCTCATTTATGAGATGCCTCAAAACCAAGCAGAGGAGATAAACAAAAGTTTCAGGTGAAAGTATGTCCTTCTTTGGAAATACGATATTTATGATGACCTTCATTATGGATGCCTGTGATACAAATTGAGCAGTATTCTTTATTAATGTGATGCTCTATATCTGCACCAAAGCCCCCAAAACTGCAGGCACTGATGCAGGAAATTTACTCGGTCTTGTTAAAATCCCTGAGTAATTTGAAATATTTGAGATCAAGTACATAGTTTTGGGAAATTTATTTTAGAGGTCTATATAATTTCCATGTAATTTTCCATAACTGAGAGGAAAAGAGGACATGTAACCATGCACTATGAAAGTATGGGATGAACCCAGGATAGCTGCATCTCCTAACATTGACAGTCCAAGTGACAGTTTGTAACAGTTCACAAATTAGCTCCACCACAGCCCTTATATTATACAGAAAAAAAACAACTGCAGAAATACTTTATGGCCATTACTTCATTCAAGGTCTTTCTCACAGCACCTTTAGTGCTGTATTGAAACAAAAATACTGAAAAATCCCATGAACACTTAACAGGTACAAAAGACCTGTCCTTACAACGTTCACACAGCTATTTCAAGCCATCTGACATTCATGCATACAGCTGCTCTGGATGTTTTCTGGGGGCTTCTGAAAATAGCATCAGAAAATACAAACACTCCATTAAAGGATGCTACCTTATTTTTCTACATTGTGTCACCATTTAGGAGAGAGAGAATGCACACACACATACTAAAATCTCCTAAATGTGGAGAACTGATGAGCATTTGATGCCATTGGTTCTGTTTATTTTGATTATTAGTAGAACATCCATGTTATATCAGGTGGAAAACTACTTGGCAGAGAAAATAATTTTATTTTTATATGTAACTTAGAGAATCATATTATACTTCTAGGCTTTCACATGAGATTTACCGATTTTGTAAAAATATGTTGTCTAAGAGTCAAATAGGTCATTAACGTATCATTAACACCACGATAATTATCCTAAGGTACAACATTTTATCCCTTTTCTGATTTCTTTGCATTATGATTCTGCATAGCTTCAACTAATCAAACAGATTCTGTGTCTTAAAAGGCAGACTGTGTTGTGACGGGCAGAACATTTTTCTAGGACTCAGAATATATGCTGCTAGGTGTTAAGTGGTATTAGCTACTCCTCTCACACCTCCTTGTCTGTACTTTCAGAACTTTGCCATCTTGCCTACTAAGGCTTCAAGTACTTGGACACAGGTATTGCTTCTTATAAATCTGGGCATAAATCAGCATGCAGACAACTGGAAGAACTAACTCACTGTCAGAGTCCCTTCTGAGTACTCTTAGGTGTTGCTCTAACAGAAACAAAACAACGACTCATGCATGTCAGCTCTGGAAGCAGCTAAATGTTTTTCCTTCAATAGAGAGCACAACACACAGCTCCTAGCCTGACTGTTTCTGAAGGCTTTAAACCAGCCTTACACTAGTATCCAAATATTTGTAGTTTATCTACAAATTAAATTTATTTCCTGTTCCATTTAGCTTCCTAAAAATATTGAAGCATAGATTCTTTTAACATTTTACATTTACACTGAAATGGACTTTCACTACTAATACAGCTTCACTGTCTTTATGGCTTTTCCATCTGCAACTGAGATACAATTCAAACTTTCTGCTTCTGTCATCAAAGAGCTGTTGTGAAAAATTAGACTAGCAGTGTAGAGTAAAATGCTTTTCTTCTGTAGCCACTGTAATTCACAGAAGGAGGAATTGCTTGCGCTTTAAGACTATGGATGTATGTAGAAGAGAGGAAGTAAAACTTACACCTTTGTTCCAGCAAATCCTGTGTATATCCTCATTTCAATTTCAGTCATTTAAACATTAAGCTTGAAAAACAGGTTGAACAGACAGGTCAGAAAGAAGTGCTCAGCTTGAAGACGCATGGTTTTGATTACAGAATGATAGTGAGACAGAATTGAATCATGAACCAAAAGTAGCCTGCTTCAGGAGGTGTATCTGCACATCACTCTTGCTTCTTACACAGAGTTTTTTGCTCATGTGCCAAACAGTAGCAAAGAGGAGATGCCATCAGCTCGCTTTCCCCTTTCCTTTTTCAGTTACACAGACAGATGAAGCTTATAGGTGTGAAACCAGCAACTCAAGGTTACCTGGCAGAGAACCCATCTCCTGTGTTCCAGACCACTGGGCCATGCCACCCTCTTTAAAATAAAGCAGTAAGCTGGGAGAATTGTGATTCCTTTGCTTTCAGCATCCATCAGACAATGTTATAAGGAACAAAGGCAAAGGCTAAGCAAGGTTATTTTCTTAAATATGTAATAACTTCTTAGAAATAAGCACACTGGATTAAATTATTTGGATCTATTACATATCTAAATTATTATGGAAGCCCAGAGGCTTTATGCTAAAGGAACTCAGTAGCTTAAAAATTTGTGTGCTTTCAACAGTAAATAGTTATTTTTTATTGGTCTTTGGAATTAGCTTTACACAGCAGAGTAACTACAGGGGAAATTTCCATGTAATAGAAGTCATACATTTTTATTTAATGCCAGAGTGTCTTCCACTTGTTACAGTGTCTTCTTCCGCTGGCTAGCTGCTGTGGCAGTGTTGTGAGAGTCATCATATAGCACATCACTGTGCAATAGGAGTTTATTACTCTCCTCCCAGAAGCAAGTGTGTTTGTCCTTGCTCTGATTGACTATTAAATTTGGGGGTCCTTTGTGCATGCACACTCAGTAGGAGTAAAATTATTCTGTTCAACTGAAGAATTTCAGCAAGCAGCTTTTTGGAAACCCCTCATAGCACTTTTACATGTAACCTTCAGTCTTCCCACAAACTTATTGGACCCAAGAGCTCTTTGGAGTTGGAACAGACTTTCCATAGCATTTTCTGAAAGAGAGAGTCAATTCTGCCATACAAGACCTGATATCCAAAGGAGATTCCTATCCCAAAATTATTTTCAAGATTTCAGTATTTTCCAGTGCTGCCTTTGCTGTTCCCAGAATCACAGTGATTCCAGATGACTGACAAAGGGAAGCAGTTCAAGTCCCAAGTTACATTTTGAGCATGAGTTTACAGATGTGTTGTTTCTGGCCCACAGACACACTTTCAAAAGTACATACTCTTTGCATTGTGACCTTGCACTTCCTAGATGCAAAGAAGGTCCTGGTGAGTGCAGTACAGTTCTCTCCTACCCTTCAAGCAGGATGTAAACCTGAAACAATGCCATGCCACAAGGAAGATGGTGATGCATCCAGGCAGGGGAGATGTTGAATGGGAACAAGGGGGGGTTGTTATCTCCTGACCCTGAGGTGAGAGACTGGTTCATGCATTTCTGCACACATGGTGCATACATGTATCATGCTGTTCTTCCCCAACTCCTATTTCTGATGAAGTCAAACACTGAGCCCTGCTAGGATTGGCCATCAATAAGCAATGTTTGCTCACCTTTCCGCTTAAGGAAATGCCTTGTAGTTTTGGTCTGCACCTCTGTAATTTACAGAGACAGCAACTCCAAAGAGAGTGCACTGCACATATGCTCCATCCACCTGCTAAATGCATTTCCTGAAAGGCACAAGGTTCAGTAAGCTTTTTCTGACAGACTGAGTCAGAAGAAAACATAATGTTCATTCAAACATACAACCCTTGTGAATAAGCAAAAGCATGTTGGGGAAAAAAAGGAAATGACAGGAGATTTCGCTGAAAACAGCAATCCTTGCACACTGAGAAAATAAAATCTCACTTTGTATAGAAGCAAAACCACAGAGATTCCCATCTGCTGCAGCCAATGAATATAAATGATGGAGAATAAAAGTGGGAGAATTATCACTAACACAGAAATCAAAACTTCTAGTTCACTTCCCTGGGAAAATTAATTAAAACTTATATGGAGATCTTATGTAGTCTTGGCCCTTCAAAATAAAGTGATCAGCTTTCCTTTATTAGCACTTGGCCCAGCCTTCCACAATCTTCTGTGCACAAGTTGTCCTCTTACTAAGGTTAATAGGCATTTTCATAGCATTAACTATTTGTAGGATTGACCATAATAGCAAGAAAAGTAGTTTGCTGCATCAATCAGAAATTATACACAGTTGGGGTAAACTCTGAGGTCAGTGCAAGAGGGTGTGAAAATATATATGTCTCACCAGCTGTCTCTGCTTCTCTGATTTGGCTCATGGCCAACAAACTTATGGTAAAGTGCAATTCCATTTATTGACTTCTCAGAGCAACTCAGATACATTTGTACTTTCGTAAATGAGCTTAGAGAAAAAGACACCAGGCACCTATTGGAAATCCAGCTGTCCTGTACCTTTCCAGATGTGCCTAGTAGCTTTACTCCAGTCAGCAAAGTCATACTCAGCATACATAGCAGCATACATAGCAGTCAGTCATGCTCAGGAATTCTCATCTTGTTCCAGGCCCTGTCAGGGTTGCCTGTAAAGTTGTCAGGATATAACTTTGCAGTACAAATATGGACAGCAGTGTTTCTTCTTGGAGTACTGCATAGACAAAAACACATGGGAAGGAAGTGACCGAAGGCAAGAGGGAGGGGTGGAAGCAGTGCTCTCACATATAGGGAATCCATAAGGAAAAAAAAAAAAAAAAAAAAAAGTTGCAGAAAGATAGTAATGTAACCCAGTCTCCTCAAAAGCATTTACTCCTTTTTGCCATATTGTGCAGTATGCTGTTGTACATGCTTATCTATGCACACAATTTCCATAACTTCATCAGAATACTTTAATACTTCCATGTTTACATTTTTATTAGTGCACTTGGCTTGATAACTTATGCTTTAAACCATAAACAAATGATGCTTCTGTAACTTGTGATTTCTAAGACTCTAACATGGTATGAGACCCCTGCCTCTTACCATCTCGGATTAATTATACCCATATTACATTTTCACCTAGGAACAGACTTGGTAGAAAAGGTGATAATTATATTAGCACTTTGAGGGTGCTTACCATCTTCAAAGCACCTTGATAATATTAGGTTAATTAATAAAACAAAAGTACAGTTTGCATGCTCCTCAGATGTGTGTCATGGATACAGAGTACATGAAGTAATGCTTCTATCTGAAATAAAATTATTCTAGAAAGGAATACCTGAAGTAGGGAGAGAAGGGCAGGCAGGGGAGAATTCTGGTATTAAATTAGGTCATACATATTTGAAATTACACTTGAACTAAAAACTACATACTAGCTAGAAGTTGAAAAACATCTTCTTAAGAAAACTTACAGATTTTCCTATATGTCTGCTCATTTTCTAGACAAAAAATAAATACATTAATTAAGAAACTGACCTCAAGTTACTGTGCCAGCTTATTGGATAGTGACAAAATATTAAAATCCTGCAAAAAGAGATTCCTATTTTTTGCCTCTTTAAAAATTGTGAAGTTCCTGGCCTGAAGTTCCTTCCTCTCCTTGACTTCTGGAACTGTACACAAAATGGATTAAAAATTGTGACTAATTCCTAGAGCCTACCTGGTAGGTATTGGGATACATTAACTCAGACCTTGTGAGCTACAGGACCTAGCCTTGATTCAGTTTTCTGAATGACTGTGTTCGTCTCAGGCTGGTTTTCCACTTTAGACACCAGTAGCAATAGAAGAGGATGTGTGAAATGTTACCCACTTAGGAATAGAGTGTATACATTAACGGAGCTGATGGATGCTTATATGAATACAAGGCAAGGTGGAGGCTTCTTTGATTTGATGTAACCAATGACAGTTAAAAGCAGATGTGCTACAAACAGGAGATTACCCACAGCATTGCAACCTTCAGTAACACCCTATTCAATAACTCTAGCTCTCATCCTGAATCCCAAATGCAGCCTATCTTCTGTGTATTTCTCCACTGTTAGAATCTAAGAGGGGGTATGTGACCACTGGCATCTCAGGAACCTTTACATGTAAGTATGAACTATTCACTGGACCCAAATCTGCAACCAATCCATAGGACAGTGAAAATAAAATCATCAGGTGAGATGAACACTCATGTATCTGAGGAGATACCTATGCAAAACAGCTTGCAGGGACTATTGCAAGACTCAAGGTTTGAGAGCAGCTTCACCAAACAAGCCCAGAACTGGGAACAAGCTTGAAGCTTTAGTGAATCAATCTTTCCTTACAACTGCAAGTTACTTAAATCACTACGACTCTTAAGTTGTTTAGGGAAGCCTGCTCAAAACTATAAACTGATGAGATAAGGCTTTGAAGAATGACCAGAAACACTGTGTGCCTTCTTTTAGATGGTTTCAGCACACCTCAAGTGGAGTATCCAAACAGTGTGGTCACTTTTGAAAACCCACAGCAGGTTTAGCATTTTTTTCTTGCATGACCTCTTCTAGTGCAGTGAGTTACTTGGTTGCAACACCCAAACCTTGTCAAAATGCCCCAGGGGGCACTCATGCTTTTTTTTAAGATCTTAAACCTATCTATATGCCAATTTCCTCTCCTTTAGAGGGATTGATGCTGTCTAATATTTCCTTTCTCCCAACTTTCTGTGAACTCACTAATTTTTTAGAAGTATTTTCAGCAATTATAAGTATTAAGCGATGGGTCAGAAGCAGGAGAAAGGAGGGTACCAAACAAACCATGCCTTCCCAAAAGAAGGAAGGAAGATTTCTAGTGTTCTCTCACATGAGCCAGTGCTACTATTTCTGTAAGGCTACCGTAATAAAACACATGGCTGTTGCTCAGTATCAAGCAAACCAATCAAATACATTTTCAAAAAATGAGCCTTTGCAAAGCCAGTCTCTACCAGCAGTAAAAACAGTGTTTCCATTTGTAAATGGTATCAGTAGGCTGGTCTGATATATTCTTGGAGTACCAACAATCAACTGGTCTGACCTCATCCATGTGAAAGAGGTAATTCTGTTCAGCAGTTCTAGAAACAAATAGCTTACTGCTAACATGCAACATGTCTCAAGACAGATGCTTTACATCACACTTATCTTTTTACAGGAAAGGAAAAAAAGAATTGAATTTTTTTTTAATTTTCCAGATATTTTAATCTCACACATAATAGAGCTGCCCAGCATTCAGCGGGTCAAGGTGTTGGAGCACAACTTTGCAGGGAGAATGCTCCAGGACTAGCTTCAGTTATCTTCAGCCAGCTGAATACTCACAAGCATTGAAATAAGAGAGAAAGGTCTCTTGACAGCCTAACCTTGATAACTAAAGCAACAATCAAAAGGAATTGCTGAGTAAGCTCTTATTGGATTGTTAGAGCTCTGTGATTTATTCTTATTCTGTTCATCTAGTATCATCATTGGAGAAGACTCCGTAAGAAACTGACAGTTCTATGCAAGACTGGCAGACTTAACATTTGAAAAAAAATCTGTTACTTGATTTTGTTTTATAAACTTGGTATCAGCTTGGGTTTTTTTCTTAGAACATTTCCCACTTTCAAGGATAAAGGTAAGGTAAAAAGAAGTCACTGCTCTGAATATATCCCCCATCATGACTAGGTAATCAGCCTGATAGATACGGTGTTCACACTGATCCAGTGAATAAGAGAAGACACTAAGCACACATCAGAGATCACATTGGAGACATCTCCCATGCTGTCCTGAAATATTAGCCAGCAAGCCATGCCAGCTAATAACAAATCTTCACTGACAAATCTATCTACCACAGGTATTTTACTGAAGCAAAACAGTAATAACTACCTAGATGAGTACTAGTAAGTACTAGTGGGACTTAATGATAAATCAACACTATTGCTAATGTCAAGCACTTCTCTCTTCAGTAGCAGTGTGGGACAACTACAACAACTGCAAGAGTGACAACTAAACACAGTAAATATTTCATTCACCATAGAGGTAATTTGGATGGATTGAGTAGTTAGGGTAGTGATGTCAGATGCATTAATAATTCTATTTCATTTTAGAACAAAATAATAAACATGCAGCAAACAATGTATACATCTCTGTTAAACACTAAAACAAGAATGAAGTTGAAGTAATTCTCAGTCTGTGTCAGAGACAAACCAAGGCAATAGATCCTAATTTTGAAATATGCAATTAAACAAAAATTTGCTTTCTGACTTTATAAATCAACATCACTTTCTGAACAGGAAATGCTTAAATGTTGCTTTTTCATGATCTACACCAGGTGGCAGATTATAGCAGCACTAGAAATTGAATGAAAAATATGGAGATGTGCCCATTTAGAAATCTATGTGGAGAAGCAGAAAACAGCTCATGATTTTAGTTCAACAAAGAAAAATGTAAGGTTTTGCACCTGGAAAAACAAAATGCAGGAGTGCAGCATGAGTTGGGATCTACCCAGCTGGAGAACAGCCCTGTGGAAAGGGACCTGGTTGTCCTGGTAGACAACAAGCTCAGTATGAGTGAACAGTGTGCTGCAGTGTCAAAGAAAGCCAAGATGATGCTGTATTGCATCAACAATGGCATCACCAGCAGAGATATCACCAGATTTCACTCAGTGTTTGTCAGACCACATCTGGAATACTGTGTTCAATTTTGGTCTCTGCTATACAAAAAGAGATGTGGACAGGCTGGACAGGGCCCAGAGAAAAACCACAAAGATCATCAAAGAACTAGAGAGCCTTCCTTACCAGGGAAGGGTGAGAAAACTGGGTTTGTTCAGCATTGGGAAAAGAAGGCTTAGGGAAGACCTTATCACCATGTTCCAGTATTTAAAATGTGGACACAATGTAGACTCCCTTTTTAAAAGGAATCACATGGAAAAGAGGAGGGGTAATGGGTACAAGTTACCCTGGTGGAGATTCTGGGTGGACACAAGAGGAAATTTTACGCAGTAAGAACTACCAACCATTGGAATAATCTCCCCAGGGAAGTGGGGGATTTCCCAACACTGAGCACTTAAGAGTCAGCTGGAAAGGGTGTTGGACGATCTTGTCTAGGCTGTGCTTTTGCCAAGAAAGATGGCATCAGATGATCCTTGAGGCCCATTCCAACCTGGTATTCTATGATTCTGTGATTCTATTATATGATTAATGCTGTCCTGCAACACATAACCCATATGAGGTACATTTTAATGCCCTGTGGCAAAAGCAGATCCACTTCTTTAACTTAGAAGCATCTGTCTTTTTACCAGTAATTTAGCACAGCTGTGGGACTTAGGAGCCATCCGTTCTGTCAGAGAACTGACCTGCATCTTTTCTTAGCAATGCTGTGTCTTCACAACACTTTTTTTAGGACAAGACACTTGAGTTTCTTCTGAAGAAACTCGGGCAGAGAGGAACTGCCTGGCTACCAAGTCTGCAGGCAAGGTGGGAACGAAGCTGTGACTTCCCCTCCACTGCACAGCCCCAGTCATTAAGTTAGTCATCACTGACCCTGGTGCTCTGCCTGCAATACTTCAAGGCATTGTAAAAATATATTTCCTTTTTCTTTCCAGGAAAGGCAATAGCTGGTGTTCCCAGGCTGCTAGTTTCTTGTGTGCCTAAGTCAAAAGGGTTATTGCTTCTTCCCACACCTCCACTGCCTAACTACTGTTGACACTGTAGTTCTGCTGTTGCAAAGTTTCTCATTTTTCTCTTTGCCTAATTTCCTTTTCTTGATATGAAGAGATGCAATTCTGTGCTGAAAAGCAAATATAACAAAATTCACCCCAGGTTTCTCAATGCCATAGTATCATTGTCCCTACCTGTAGGTTTGTCCTGGGCATCCAGACAGGCTGGAATTGCAAATATACCACTTCACACTATGTAGTGAAGGCCTTTCTTTAACTCTGCATTACCACCAGTAGTTTAAGGCGTGGCTTCCACCATCAGACACAACAGCACAAACCCTCAATGCAAAGTGATCTCCAGAGGTCCCTTCCAGCCCCTATTATTCTGTGATTCTGTGAAAGCAATGCAAAAATACATGTCAAGGTAAAGACACCATGATAGGACTGGTCGGCTCAACAGGAAAAGTCTACCTGAGCTCTTACACCTTAGCCTGTTTAGAAATAAGGGTAGCTTTAAAAAGCTTGAAGTGAAAAAGAAATCCAGCCTGCAAGCAACTCAGTTCTCTGCCCTGACTCTTCATAAAATGATTCTGGTGCTTAACTTTTGAGATTATATTTAAGGTTTTGTTCTCCTAGCCTGATACTGACAGACTTCAGTTTTAATGAGACTGCACTGCATTTTATTTATAGCATGATGACATGGGTTCCTGTGGTGCTGGTAGCCAGCTGCTTACCTCAGAACATGAATACAATACAGCAAAAAAAAGCAAAATAATACAATACCATACAATACTATAAACATTATTTAAAAATCATTTACAGTTATTCCTTTCTGTCATCTAAATGGCAATATTAAGCCAAAGGAAATACTGTGCTGAAGACACTCAAGCAGTTGGGAGCCTCATACAGATTTTCAGGTTCCCATTTTGACAGTTCCTAGTGCTACCAGTGTCCTTGTAGCAGTATAGCACATTATCCTGGGCCTTTGATTTCCTGCTATCAGGAAAAGGAGAGAGGAATAAGAGTTACACTTCCTTACACCTATTTGAGGCACAGCAAACACCAAGTAGTTGGCATCCTGAGACAACAGGTCCAAGTCAGGCATTCAAAAAGCATCTTATATTTGTCCTGTTTTCCAGGCTGCTAGATATGCAGCTCCTACTATTAGGAATTCCCATATAAAATAAATATTTTGGTAATTCACGCATTTATGGACACCTGTGACAAACCTCCTCAATACAGAATTCTAAAGCATCAGTATGTGACAGCCTCAGAGTGCTATAAGTAACTCAGTGTTCCATCCTCTATTTTACAAATCCAAGATTTGGCATTATATCTTTAGAATCTTTGGTGGCTGCACCCATACATGATGCTCATAAAAAACACAGACACAAACATGTGTACTCAAATCTTTTGACATTTGGTTTTCCTCACCAAAGGCCTTATTATAAGTGCATGAACATTTTAAGTATTCCTTGTCATAGAGATTTGATTGCCTTTGTGACAGCAAGAGACAACCTTTTCTGCATTGGGAAAGAAAATTCCAGTTCCAGTTGGATTTCTTTAGGTTTTTTTTTCTCATTTTGCTCACAAAGATCTGTATGAAGGCATTTGGACTGAAAGCATATTACTATCCTCTTAATGTGATAGTGGACATAAAGTGTAGTGATCAGAGGTGGAAATCAAATGCAGTGAGAGTAGGTTGCATTATGCCTACATTGGTATACCCTCATCCAGCCACCCCAATAGATAATAAACATAACTGATTTTGTCATGGTGACAGGTTTCTGTCAGAATTATCCACTGTTTTGTTGTGTATTTCTAATAAAAGTGTCTAGCCTCATTAATTAATTTCTCTCATTTTCCTCTGCTCCAATCTCCCTCACTTTTTGCAGACCTGGAATCTAGCTTGGCAGCTAGACGATCTGCACAGTGACAGCACCAAGCACCATTCTGCAATTTATCCTTAGGGAACAATAAACCCTGACATGACGGCTTGGACGGTGCACCCTTCACTGGGTTAAAAACTGTTTGGATGGCCAGGCCCAGAGAGTGGTGGTGAACAGTGCTGCATCCAGTTGGCGTCCGGTGACCAGTGGTGTACCCCAGGGGTCAGTACTGGGCCCAGACCTGTTCAATATCTTTATTGATGACCTGGATTGCTGAGTCTACCCTCAGTAAATTTGCAGATGACACCAATCTGGGAGGGTCAATCTGCCAGAGGGTAGGAAGATGCTGCAGAGGGACCTGGACAGGCTGGATTGATAGGCTAAGGCCAATGGTATGAAGATCAACAGGACCAAATGCAGGGTCCTGCACTTTGGTCGCAATAATGCCATGCAGCACTACAGACTGGGAGAGGAGTGGCTGGAGAGCAGCCTAGTGGGGAGAGACCTGGGAGTGCTGGTTGACAACCGGTTGAACATGAGACAGCAGTATGCTCAGGTGGCCCAGAAGGCCAATGGCATCCTGGCTTGTATCGGGAATAGTGTGGCCAGCAGGACTAGGGATGTGATTCTCCCCCTGTACTCAGCACTGGTGAGGCCTCACCTCGAGTAC
>WTSP01016977.1:3169-33957 GCA_025331215.1 Actenoides lindsayi
GTCGGGTCGTGGCGCCGGCAACAGCCGACACACGGACCGACGGCGCCCCGCGCCGGGGGGGGGGGGGGGGGGGGGGAGGGGTGGGGGGGGGGGGGGGGGGGGGGGGGGGGGGGGGGGGGGGGGGGTGGTTTTAGGTTTAATTTAAGTAGACTCGCTCTTCCCGGTCTTTATTTCCCTCCTCACAACAACTGTTTCACTTAAACGCTTCCTATCTCTCTGTTCCCGTGCAAAAGTTTGAGAGGGCTGCATGCGATGGTGCTGCTGCAGCTTCCCCCCAATTATAGTAGTAAAATCTTAATTAAAAAGGGCCCGTCTATTGGCTGCCATGGAGGGGAAGGCAGACACGCACGCCCGGAGGCAGCGCAGTGCCCGGAAGCATCCCAGAGAAATATAGTTCTTGATTAGTGTATTTTCATCTCGTTCTTAGCGGAAGACAGTTTGTAAGTACCTGCTAATGTTAGTGCTCTTTAAGGTTTCAATTGTTCTAGGGGGTTTGCCATTGACTTTTTCATTATTTACCTACTGAATCAAAGTAAGCAAATGCCATCTGTTTCCCTGCTGCTATCATCTTCACTTTTAATTATCCGCCCAGCAGCCTAATAGAGATGATATTAAACTAAATCTTTTTGACATTAAAAGTAATTATCCCCAAACCAATATTACAAGAATGAAAATTACCCTCCCTCTCCCCCCTCCCTTCCAAGAAAAAGGCACATTCCTCCTAGTCCAGGCACCCTCTCCAGCTCCCGAGGAGGGGGAAGGTAGATGGAGCTCCCGTTAGCCCGGACTTCTCAAGTATCTGAAACATTATTAACTCGATTTCCCCGCTCCCAGTGGGGGATGAAAAAGAGACAAGGCAAAGAGTTTTGTGGGAGGAAAAGAAGGGAAAATCGGGGCTCCACATATTCCTGAGTGGGCGCCTCTCCACCCGCAGCCCAGCGGATGCACCACGGGGACCCGCCCGGCTCCGCACCCGGGGCGGGCTGCGGGGCCGGGGCTGTCTGACCCCGCCGGGGCACCGGCCGGGCCCGGCACTGTCTGACCCCACCGGGGCACCGGCCGGACCCGGTAAAGATCCTAGCACCGTACTTGTGGAAAACATCGTATCATAAATACACACATACGCGGGCTCTCTTCGCACCAACAGCACTGCTCGCGTGTAAATACATCGGCGTTGGGGGGACAGTCATTATAGAGACATTAGTAGCGGGTTCGTAATTAAGGGGAGGACGGTGGCTCCTCTAACAGATGGTCGCCTGCTGAATTACCTCTACAGAGTCATTTCCCTTAGACTCAAACTTCTCCGCCATTTCTCCTCCGACTCGCTTTAATATGAGCCGGAGCCGCTTTCCCCATTTCTTTTAATATGTGCTAAACTGAGCTAATTTTAATTGCATGTTTCAACTTTGCTAATTAAATGGAGCGGTCTAATTAAAAGTGACTAGGGAACAGTTTTAATTCAACCCTCTACTTTTTTAACAATCCATTATGCAACAAATCCACGGTAAGCCCTCCCTTTAAAAAAAGCTACAGATGATTGAGTTTTTACACCTTTTTACACGCTCACAATGGGGAGACTTGACCCAACATATGTAGCGGCGGGGCCGGGCCCCCCCGGCTCCCCGGTGGGGTATTGGAAAGGGGCTGTCTCGCTGCTGTTGCCCTGCCTGAGCGCTGCTGGACCCGGTTGCCTCCCGGGGCCTCCCCGCTGGAAGTGCTGAGACTATTAGCCCAGCAGAGGTTAGAGTAGCACATCCCCAAGACAGCAGCCCTGGATTTGGGAAAATCGGGCTCTTTACACGCTTCATCTCTTCACCAAGTGCTCATTAGGTTGTTAACCTCTGCTTCACATGAAAGGGGCATGTGATGAATCCCCTCCCGAACAAATGGGCGCATCCCCCTTCAGGCTCTGAACAAAGCCCTTAAAATAACTGCACAAGAAAGCCTTTAGTTGTTACTCTAAAATTTCTTTTCTCTGAGAGCCGGTGCCCATCCACACGCACGCACGCAGAGACACAGAAAAAAAAAAAAAAAGGAAAAAAAGAGAAAATCGCCCGTCCTTCCCCTGTGCTGGAGCTAAAACTTAAAAAAATCCAGATTCCGTCCCCCAGGTCTTTGTCGCTGGCTGATGGCCCCCGGGTTTGGCTGAGACTCGGGCTGGGGCTTCCCAAGAGAGGGGAAAGAAACCTTAATCGCTTTAGCGGAGCGGGCGGGGGGAGGCAGCCCCTCCCGGGGAGGGGGAAAGCCAGGCACCCCCGGCGGGGAACAGCCCCCTGCGCAGAGGGGGTGGCTGCGGGGGTGCCGATGCTGAACCCCCACCCCGCTGCTCTTCCCTTCTCCCACCCGCCCCCAGAGACAAGTTGAGCGGAGTCACAGAGGATGAGGAGGAGGAGGAGGAGAGCAATTTCCCTTTTCGACGGGGGGAACCCAGCGCGGGGGAAGCCCGGCACCCCACGCCGCCCCGGCCCCACGCCAGGGCTCCCGGAGCCGCTGCCCCCTCTCCGCGGGAAGGAGGGCGGTGGAGCGGGTTAACTGGCGCGGGTTAACCGGAGCGGGTTAACCGGAGCGGGTTAACCGGTGCGGCTCACCTACGGGGAGCTTACTGCTAATTGAGGGATGACCGGGAGAGCAGAACCCGGCTCCTGCATTCCCACAGCTCTTGTATGGATTTTAGACTCTTTAAGACATCTTTTCTTTTCTTTTTCTTTTTTTTTTTTTTTTTTTTTTTCCCTCTCTCCCTCTCTCTCTCCCTCCTTCTCCCTCTCCCTTTTTATTTCCCAGCCCCTCGGGCATGGATTAAAGTGACAGACAATTTTCCCTTCGCACCTTATTGATGGTTAAATGCACTTTCAGCTAATGCGCAGAGGGCGGGGAGCGGGGGTGGGGGTAGCTGTCCCGGGAGCGCGGAGCGTTCGGGAGCGCTGCAAATCTCCGCTGCCCGGTGGGAGGGAGCTGCGGGAGGAGCGGGCCCCGGGCAGGAAGCCGCGGGGCAAGGGGGAGGCTGGGCTCAGGTTGACCCCGCTCCGCTCCCCATCACCGTGCAGGTGGCTACTGGGCAGCGAAGGCTCCGCGGGGAGCCAGCGGTGTCAAGGCGGGTTTCCGTGGGACGGGATAACGCGTGTGTGCCGCAGCCCCTCCTCAGCCGTGGGCCAGCGGCGTGGAACCACATGCTCACACTCACATGGGCACACGCAGGTAGAGAGAAGGCAGCGGTTCAGAGGCGGAATGGCTCGGGAAAGCTCCGCTCCGCTAATTTACTACAGGGCGCTCCGAGAGGTTCATTATAAAAGGCTCTTGTCAGCTCCCTAACGATCCGAGAGCTTTTTAATTATATTTTATATTCCCCTACCCGTCTCCTAACTTCAAACACATGGTAAAAAGGATTTGCCGTTTTGTTTCAGGTAAAACCTAATAATTAAAATTCAGCCCCCGTCCCATGCATCTGCTTCGCCTTTGCCAAATGAATTGAAGGGAGAGAGAAAAGCGATTTCATTGAGATCACAGATGGGGTGCAGGTTTTTGGAAGAAATTTGAGAAACACCATTGTCCAGAATCAAAACTCTATGTCTTGCCCCACAAAGGGGGCTGCTTTAAGCCCCTCAACTTCTATGGGGCTTGTTTTTTAAACTTTAAGTGTTCCGCACAATAAGCTGCCACCAAAATGTCACAACCACTCTGATTCCAAGTGTGTCTCGCTGCAAAGGGTGCGGAAAAATGAAGGGAGCAAAGGGAAAGAGTGTAATTAAAAACCTTCGAGCTCCCTCCTGCCTGCTGGGCCACGGCGGCCCGTTCGGGGCGGGGGGCGGCCCGGGGGAGGTGACCCCGCCCGTGGCAGCGGGACAGGCACCCCGAGGTGCGGGGCAGGTCCCCTCCCGCGCGCCTCCCGCATCTGCCCTGCCCCAGCCCGGCTCAGCACATCGGAGCGCTTCCATATTTTTGGAAGCTAAATTGTTTCATTAGCCGAAAGCAGAAGATTAAGCCTTTTAGTTTTATTCACGATGGTGACAGCCCCAGTTGGATTTGCCGGAGGATTCCCCCCCCGCCCCCCCCTCCATGTTTGTTGCCCTAGGAGCTCAGGAGCTTAACGATCCTGCCGGAATGTGATAGATAAATGCAACCTATATCGTTAAAGAGACATATTCAGTGTGTTTACGGAAGGGCGGGAGAAGAGATCCTGTTTAATAACATCATCAAAACCCACATGCACTAAGGGGGAAGAAAAAAAATAATCTTACATTCTTTTTACAGCTAACATACACTACTTAACGGGGCTCTTATGCAAACACAGACGTCTCTTAAGTTAATGATGGACCATCCAAAAGCTACGAGGGCACCGTTCAGCCTCCTCCCCGTGCCGCGCCGCTTGCCATCACCCCCGCGGGACCGGGCAGCGCTGGAGCAATGCCAGGGCTTTCGGCTCCGTGTGTTGTTGGTTGGTTTGTTGGTTGGTTGGTTGGTTTGTTTCCCCGCTAACGCCCCGTTTTTCGTGCGCGCCTCCGCGCAGGGCTGAGCGGCCCCTTCTCCGCCCACGCCCGTGGGGAAGGACACGCGTCGCCGCCACAGCCCCACGCTCGCCCAAGGCACGGCAACGAGCGGCCTCGTTCCAGCCGAGGGGGTTTTCCCCTCGTTTCAATCCGCCTTTTATTACTTTTTACTATGGTTTTGGCGGGGGCGGAGGGGCGCTTTCTGCCGCGGCTGCGGGACCCAGGCCCCTCGCTGGCAGCGCAACCCGGGCGGCCGCGCAGCATCCGCGCCGAGCGGGAAGGACGGGGGGGGGGGCCTCGGGGAGCGGCTTCGCAGCTCTGCCCCGGTTCGGTTCCCTCGGGCCGCCCCGAACAGCCGCTCCCGGGGCCGCGGTGGTCGGTGCTCGGACTCGCTCCCGCCCCCCACCGACACCACGCTGCCCGGGGGGGATTTCTGCGTCGACGGCTTCTCCCCATCCCAGGAGGGGCTGAGGGGAGGTTGCTGGGCGCAGACGGTGCCCGCTCGGGCACCGGCAGCGTTTTCTCTCCCCATCCTGTTCTTTGTCGCCGACGTTTCCACGGGGGGATCCCGCCGCCCCCGAGGTGCGAAGGCGCGGTTTGCCTGACGCTGCAACTCGATCAGGGGCCGTGCCGGGAGGGTTGACGGGGCTGTCCCGCTCCACACGGGGCAAAGCCCTCGGGAGCAGCGGGCAGGGGCCCCGACCGCGGGGTACCGCAGAGACCCCGGAGCAAGGAGCAAACTCGGCCCGAGCAGCCGTCCAGGGACGCTTGCGGGTGAGCAGGAGGAGCGGGGGATGTCGCGGCAACGACGGAGCCCGCCGAGGGGACAGGACTGCCCGGAACGGGGCCGGTTCCCCTCCCTGCGCCGTCCCACCCGGCACCCTTCATGCACAGCTGGGTCCCAGCGCAGCCCCCCGCCCTGCTCGAGTCGCTGCCGCTTTCCCGCCTCCCTGCTCCGCGGGACCGCCCGCGGCCGTCGAGCCCCGAGCGGGAGCTCAGCTCGTACCCATCGAAGGCGGAGAGGCCGCGGCGGCTCCTCGGGTCAATAGCCGCGCTCACCTGCAGGAGCCGGCGGACGAACCGCTGGCCCCGATGGCTAACGCGAGCTATCGCCTCTTCCCCCGCTCTTTTCGGGTCATCTCCGTGCCAAAAAGGGCACGGGAAGTTCAGAGAGCCCCAGCGGGGCTGAGGCAGCCTTTGGCTTCCTCCCCTGCGGTCTGGACTGGCGCTTTAGAGCAGCCAGGAAACCGGGTATTAACCCCCAAAACCACGGAGGTGAAAGTCTCTTAGTGCTTGGTTGTGAAGCACACACTTGGGTTGTGCGGCTTTGGGAGAGGAGACAGTGAAGGTGCGATGGCAAATGACAGGGGATTGCTGGCCATGGGCATAGTTCTGCCAACAGCAACGGGAGAGGAGCTTGAGAGAGAGGCAGCAACACAGCTGGGCTCAGCTGAGGAAAAACGGGAAAGGTGGCGTTTGAAAGGGGCTAAAACCATGGGATGAGAGGCAGAGAAGGGCTAGTTTTCAGGTACAAGTTACACTCTTCCATTAAGTTCACGATACTACCTAATGGTTACTTAAGAAGGTTGAATTTATGGGACATGGAAAAATATTCTCACCACAGGGGGCAAAAGCTGAACTTGAAGGCTTGCCAAATTTTTTTCTTCTCCCTTATTTTCGTTTGGGTGAAGAACTGTTGTGGTTTGTCCTTCTAGCTCTGGAGGTTTTCACTACTTACTTGAACAGATTGGTTGCCAAGAAATCTTCCACCAAGAGGAGGACTCCATCTTTTCAGTGGTTAGTGCTGCAGTGGGCTTCTTTCCCCTGAAACAGCACGATTAGAATTTATCATTCATTTTGAGACTAATGTTACAATGGGTCTATGCTTAAGTGTATTTTTCTCCTGTAATTCCAAGTCTGGATAATACTTTAAGAACAGAGCCTATTGTTTTTGGTTTTTTTTCCCATTAACACTTTTTTCCTCTGTAAAATATTTTATTTCCTCTTTAGTTGGGAGAAGGCATCATTTCTCTGCAATGCTTTAGCGAAGATGGACATTATTACATTGTACAGAGTATACACAGTCCTCAGCCTTATTCCGTGCTTAGAAACCATATGAACCTTACCTACTTTTTTCAGAATTATGAGTCCTTTTTTCCTCGTGGCAGATAAATAACCTGAAAATCCATTTTTCTGTTTGAGATAAGTGGATTTGCTGTAATGAAAGGTATCTGTGATTACGGTAACTGGAAGGGTTTTTTTTTAAAGTCCACATTACACTTTTAGGGCAAACAATTTTACTTTCCCTTGGAAGATAAATTCCTTACTATAAGATTCTCATAAGCATGTAATTACACAATAAAAATCTTAACTTTAATAATGTTCTTAAATTAATAGGAGCAATCATTTTTTTGGAAGAAAGAATCCATTAGAAGCTGGAATTTTAAACCAAAGATCAAACGTAAGTTAGTATTTCTGCAACAACACTTTAACAGCTTTTTTGACAGTATAATTTCCGTTGTGCTTCTCTCACACTACCCTGCTTTGGCTGCTCTTCATTTATGAGCTCGGTTCTTACCCTGCTGTGACCAGCCCCTTTTCACCACCCAGTAGGGCATAACTGCCATAAAGTTAGTTTAATTGGTCTCCTAAGGATTCAGGCTGCTTATGGGAAATTATTTTACTACAGGATGGTATGAAGGCAACATGGTGACTCTCAGTACTATTGCCTGTTTCTGCACAGAGAGGGTGACCTGCGTGCACTGCGGTCAGAGGTACCGTGCCAGTTCTGAAGAACTGTAGTAGCTGAGTACATCTGACAGCATTGTTTTATTTGACCTCAGTGAATCTTAAAGCAGGCATCAAGCAGCCACTAATTATGGAATCCAGTGGTGACGAATTTTTCTTCGTTTAATTCTTTTTGCTATTGGCAGCATTTTTGTTTCAATAAAAAGCAGAGGTACCAGATCACCACTTCGATTCATTTTAGAAAATGACGATGATTTCACAAGGAATTGATTTGATTTGAGAAGCAGATGATGATGTCAGCTGGATAAATGCTAATAAAACTAGGAGGGTGTTTGTAAAGCAAAATGAAGAATTCTCAAAGGGTTAACTGGTTAGAATGAGCACTCTGTTGAATCTGGTGGGTTTTGCTTGATAAGAAATACTGCTCGTGCATAGTCATTGTGTGAAGACAAGAAGGCAAATATGATAGTAAGCATCATCTGAAGGAAAAAACCAACCCCACTTGAAAACATCTAAAATACAGGGAATGATGAAAGAATGCCGTAGCTACCAAAATGTAATTGTCAAAGAATTAAACTGAAATTGCTCATAAACCACATGTTCTTTATCTACTAAGACTTGCTTTTAATACATGTCCATTGAATCACTCTTCATACGACTAGGGAAGATTAGTAAACTAGAAGTTGAAATGGATCGAACACACTTTACAAAGATTGTGATCTTGAAAGCCTCAGTTTTGGGTAGGGTTTTTTCTTTTCTGCGTTAGAGGATACTACAAGTCACACAATGTCTTGCTCACCTTCATTTATACCTTGAAAACGTAGAAGAATTTTCCAGCAATGGAGTGTTCTCTACAATTCACAGCTTATACTTAAGTTCTATATAAAAAAAATAGTTTGTTTTTTTCTTTTTTTTTTCCTAACTAGATCCACAAAATAATTTACTAAGTTTCTCTGTAGACATGAGTTTATGATTGTAATGCCCCCAAAAAATCCCTTCTCAGTTGGCACCACATTTTGGAAATGCTTGCTTTCCTTACACAACAGAACCCCTAGTTAATCAGGGCATATAAAACAGGCAGATAGACCTCGACAAAATGAAAAATGTTTCTACATACACATTGGAATAATTTTTAAACTCCTAAAATGGCTGAAACAGAATGGGAGGTTTCAGATGACCACAGATCAGGTGTATCAGTAAATTTGGCAAAGGCAAGATCACGAACAGGGTGCTGTAGTTACAAGGTATAAATTAATACCTATGAATGATAGTAACCCTTGGTAATGAGGACTGTGACAATAGGTTAAATAAAGCATAGAGGCAAATAAAATGATAGAAAACACGTTTTGACATAAATGAAAACATATTTATCTTCATTATTTTACTTTAAAAACCCCAAACAACAGAGTAGCATTTATCTTTAAGAAAATTGCATAAAGAGGAAGATAATCAAGAGAAACTGTCACAAGTAAAGGACTAAGGTTGCAATCAGAACTATGTGAAGATGCTGTCTTGGCTCCTCAGAGTACACCTGTATCTTGTGTAGAAGGATTCCAGAAGGCCCACAACACCAGAAGCATTTGAGCCACGTGAGCCAGCACATTAAAAGATTGAATTGAAAGACAGATTCAAATGAGGAAAACAGAAAAGAACACGGCTGTGGAAAGTTAACTTTTTGGAAGACACAAAACCAGAACTAAACAACTGATAGAACTTTGAGGAACACTTACTAAAAGCGTAAAAGATCATTAAAAATACCAGAAACAGGAAGCCTGACAGAAAGGTAATTCGACTACTATATTGCCAGGGTGTAAAAGGAGTACTTAATCAAAGTAGGGCAATTGCAAGAAAACTAAGCTAGTCATTTGCAGTGATGTTTACTACAGTGGAAACAATCTTTTATTGAGAAAAAAAGGGACTGTTACTCAAAGATTGATAGCTGGAAGCAGTAAGCAACAGTTTTCACAGTGAGAAATGATACCAGCAACGTCCCCAAGGAGCTCTGTGGGAACTTGTGTTATTCAAGGTACTCACACATTATCTGGAAAAAAGGTATCAGCAGTGAGATGATGATATTAATGAATGATACAAACTCATTCAAGATGACTGGATCGAAAGCGAATAGCAATGAACTGTGGAAGACTGTCACAACACTGAGTTGGAAAAACACTAAATGAAACTCATTGGTAGTAAGGACAAAATAATGATCGTGTTAACCAGTTTGTGAGCACGGAAGTAATGAAGCCTACTTCTATAACCAGCAGTTGAGTGACATTTTAATTGAAATATATTAAGGCTGCAGTGTGACTTGTCTTTATAACACATAAAAGAATGCACAGAGAAAAGCCCTGACTAGGGAGCGAATTCTCTGCTATCTAACGAGACATTAAATCCTGTTACCTTTTTTTTTCCTGCAGGTAGGGTACTTGGTCTGCTCTTTCGGGTCTGTAGTGACCAGGAAGAGTTAGAGGCTCGCCCTCATTGCACACGTTGAAGATCAATCTCCTGTCTGGCTTCCTGCTCCTTAAATTCCAAGCTACTGATTTTCACAGAACTTATGTAAACTTCAGACAACGAAACCTTTATAGCATTTGTTTAATTTGCTTGAAATTAAAACGTGAATCTCAAATAAAAAGGTAATAACAAGGCATTAAAAAAATATTTTGAGGACTGTCATTAATATAAACCCACAAATCAGCCCTGCTGTTCTAGGGAGCAGCCTTACCTTCCTCTCCCTCTCATCTTCAGTTACTTACCCACTGTCTGATCCACCTTTTGTAGGTGCTGCTGTACTTAAGGCCACTCAGTGAGCTGGATCACTCTGAAAACTACTCCAGGAAAAAAAAAAATTGTTAGTTTCCCTGGTCTCAGTACAAGATGAAGGCAGAGATGGCTCCTCTGGCAGAAGGGCAGACCTATTCCAGACTGAGTATAAAACTGCCTGGATCGTGACACGGTTAGTGCTACACTTGGTATTCCTCCATCTCTGTCACCAACGAGGAAATGGTTTCAGGTAGTGAACAATGGATCACGCTGTGTACAATATATAGTAGTTGCTGCTTGCTTTCATGACCTGTCCAGAATAAAATATAATCAAAGTTAATACTGTTGCCTTCTCTTTCATACAAGTAAAATAAGAAAACTTAACTAGGGTGCAGACCTGCAGCCCCTCCTCTTTGGTCATCTGTCTAATAAAGACTGACAACTGCAATGAACAGTCACTAGGAAGGGCTGGGTGGCTCATCCCGGGCAGGCACCCATCTGCTAGCCTGGGGACTAGCACTCCTGCTTGCACTTTCCCCCTAAATGAGCTTAAAGAATTCTGTACTTTGGCAGTGCAATGGCTCCGATAGCAGAGAGACTCCTAAGAAGGCCACCAGCACCGTTTACAAAATAAAGATGTACCCTTTGCTTTGTCAAATGTTGGAAAAAAGGACTGGGTGCTTACCTTGCTGTATGGTCTCCGTGCTGTGAACCCTCAGTGGAGGGAGGTGCCCTGGGCCAGCAGAGAGCAGGAAGCCTTAGCTCCAGGGAGGAATGGCCCACACAAGACATCTCCATCTTTAGCATTGCCTATTGACCACTCCAGGTGGGGTTTGGGTCTGCCTGACAGTGACCCTTCACCTGTGGGTTTTCTGCTTTGCTTTGTTTGGAGACACAGCTATGTAGTTTTTGCTTGTTGTGGACCCCATCGTAAGGCACCTACATCTTCCAGTGCACTGTTTAGGGAGTTTGGACACGAGGCTTGAAGGGCTTCACTCCTTCTGTGAAGCTGGGTCAGGGCGATTTTGTTTTTCCCCACATACGGAAGAGTGAAATCATATAACTTTTTAGTAGAAATGTTACTGTAATTGAAAATTTATTTTAAGTTTCTAATGTCACTGAGTAGGTACAGTTTACGAAAGCCAAAGTCCTTTTCTGCTACATTAAAAAGAATAAACAAAAACCCCCAACATAACTCCATTAGAAACACCCTCAGCACTCTCAGTAAATTTAAGAGTGTGCGTGCAGAGAATACAGAGAAAACACTCGTGTTCTGCATATTCTCTAATAATGATTTCAAACAGCAGTGTCAACAGGCAGGAAGTTTCTCCCAAAGCCAGAGCGCGTCCCACCTTCGCCGTAGCGCTCTGAAGGCCAAGAAGGAAAGCTGAGACGTTGTACAGGATTCCATTCATTACCAGTAATTCCTTAAGACTTAAAACCAATGCATTAATCACGTCAGTGATAATCCATTAATGTGAAGAACCTGGAGATAAAAAGGTAGAACCAGGGATACACTCCTGTGGCAAGTGTTACGACTTTAGGGTAATGGTGGGGACTGACTGGAGGATTAACGGTGCCAGCAGAGCAGGGGAAGTCAATTCCATGGTTTAGGAGAGCAGAAAAATGATGGCATAGAATATTGATGTTGCTACACAGGGATTGGTTTGAATTGGGGGTGTAATTCGGAAAGGTGACTCCAGAGGGTTGCTTCTTGAAATCAGGCCCAAAGTATTTAAGGACCAAAAATCATAAATGTTTTATTTAAAGAGTGATACACTTGTTTGCGTTGCGGCAGAATGATCCCTGTATACTGATCTTGGTATCTTTATATCAGAGGGCAGCAATGCCACCAATTTGAACGCTTCCAGTTAATTATCACTAGAATATTTTGATAATGACAATGTATTTTGCAATATGAACAAAACGAGGGGGAAAAAAATAATAAAAGGGTTTAGAAAAAACAAGTCCAAACAAATCCTGGGAGCACTGACTTCAACAAGTTCAACAAATATTCAAGCCACATTTAATAACTTTATGAAACTAGTATCAAAGTAAAGAAGATATAGTCAAAATACAGAAATAAGGTTGAGTGAGAGAAAACAGCCTGATGAGATCAAACAAAAGTTAAACAGAACAGATTAATATAAACAAGTTAGCTGAAAGGTCGCTTTGCTTTGTGTAGCAGTATTTCAGCAACTCCTTTCCTCAACAGCCAGCTTAGAAGGAAGAGCTAATCTGAAAAAAAAACCCAGATATGCATCACTTTAAAATCCTGCCCTATGTGTTACTGTGATTGTTTGTAGAAACAGCATCACCCCGATTTCAACCTATGTTAATTTCCTATTTAATAAACATAGTGACTTTGTATTTTATTTTTGGTAAGAAAACAAAAGTTCAGAATGAAGTGTCTGCATTCAGCTTTCCATTACACATACATTTATCTTTCTATTGGCTATGAATTCTTTTATTTGTGAACTGCAAATGATTAAGATTTGCTTACACTTCCAAACCTTTTGTTTGTCATAAATACATCACTGCTAGAAGTGTCTGATGTAGCACTCACTAATTACAGAATTACAAAAGGTAGAATAAGGCTTTCCCTGCTCAGAAATTTGCATTTTTGGTAAAGGTAACAATATATCAGCTTCACTAACACCCTAATAATAGGCATACATTAAATTTTATATCACCATCCTTCCAAAGAAAAAAAAAGAGAGACTAAATGATGTGTGCAATTGGTTTTTGCTTAGTATAAAATTTTTCAAATCAGAACTCATTTTGCTACGATAAACACTATGAATTACATAAAAATATATGTGGGAAACAATGTGCCAGGCTTTAAAAAAAAAACACAACAAAAGTTTAACTAGTAGATGATGATACTGTAGTGCTATTGTGCACCATCCATAAGCCCAGAGATTGAAAAAAAAAAAACCAACAAACCAAAACAATAAAAAAAAATAAATCAACCAAACCAGTTCTGATGTAGGTTTGGCATCAAGTGTACATTATGGTCTTGGCCTCTGTATGCTCGTTCTGTGGTTGAGAAATTTAAAGTACCAGACTTCTTCCACATCAGGTAGCAGGTAGCTGGTGCATACATTTCAGACAAGAGAACTAGGATTTCTTTAATTTGAGATGGGATTAGTAACCTATTGTTAAAATGTCCAAAGTGTGCAATAATAAGGCAGATTTCTTATTACACCACCTCTTAAGATACTCATTGTTTGATGAAACAAACAAGGTGCTTTAAAAACAGCAGAGTAACAGGATACAAACAAGTGCCAGAATGAAGGAAAACTGCTAGAATGGGAACTGCCCTTTCTTTCACAATGAGAAATAAAGAACTTTTGTATCTGGTATTTGAAAGGTTTTTAAACAGCTGATATTCAATATCAGCTGATTCCTGAAGCGTTGGCAAGATACCAGGTTTTTGGTACTGGCCATTTCTAATGTTATTTAAATATTCACATCATGCAATAAGCAGTTTCACACACTGCAATGTAATGGAAAATACTTCCTAAACTGAATCAGAACCGAGACCCAAAGCAGAACCAGTAAATAAATATCTCGCATATATGTCAAACTATATTCTTCAAACAAAACCTTACATCTTATCAAAGAAGTCAGAAAGTACTAACAAAAATTATATGCTTTCTACTATAATACTGTTAAATTTTCATGGCTGAGAATGTCCCGTTAATTTTTTCTGCCTTTTTAAATTAGTTGACAGAGTAGAAATTCAAACACAGAAATAAAATGCATATATATGAGAGCACTGGCTCAGCGAGATATCAAATATACAGCATTCTAGTGTCAAAAGTACAGGCAGAAATGTCCAAGATTTCTTGGTGAAAAAGGGGCATTTGAGGAGTAAAAATTCTACTTAACAATCACTCACATTTTAACAGTGCATTAATTATAACAAAAGCTGGATGATAAGTGAGCAACAGAGTCATAATGTTCAGTGTTCATAGCAGAATTTTATCCTCTGCTCATTTAAATGAGGTTGGAAACATATACTCATGTATGTGAAACTAAGTAGCTATGTTTTTTCAATTTTTCAGGATTCTTGCAAGAGGCAAAAGTTGTGACATTGAGTTGAGTTGAAAGATAGTACAAGGTGGTGTTGATAGAAGTCTTCCTTTCGATGCTGTGCCTCTGGCTCGTCAAAGGATGATTAGTCCTACAATTGTGTTTGATCTATTCTTTTGCCTCTAGGAAAAGGGTTTCTTGAGGATACAGTTTTACCTCCAGTAATGATTTATTTGGATCCAGCTGGGTCACCTGTAAAGAGAAGAACAAGAAGGTGTGTCTGTGTGGAGGCTTTTTTGAATGGTTTGCTTTCACGGGGCAGACTGTCACTGGGGTGAGTTTTGAGTCTATCAGTGATAACTGCAGTTTTGAATATGAATTCCCAGGGTGCAGATTAAGAAATACATATTGTATTTTGTGTGTTACTACTGTTATTTGGTAATAACAATAAACAGAGTAATAATGAAGAGAATCCACGATTTAATTCCAAGAAGGTCCATTTTTCTACCATAAACCAATATGTGAACGTAACTGTTTTTGTCAAAGTTAGGATCTTTTGGAAGGATTACTAGAACACTCGAGTTAAGATGAAAAATAAAACTGAAGTCCCAAATAATTATCCCAAAATTTAAATCAAACTGACAGTGCAAGCAGCATAGCCAATCCCTTGTGAGCTCTCCATTGAAAGGGGAAATTTATTCTGCCTTTATTTTCCTACTCCCTTTCTTGCTCCAATTTACATCGTGAAGCACCTAACTTTCAGTCACTTTGATACATACCAGCCACCTCAAACAACACAGGCTGGGAGAAAACTGTCCACTTGTGTATGTTTGGGTATTTTTTTGTCATGCTAGTGAGTTTAACTGGTGAACACACAAGTCCAGGCAACACCAAATCCAGTGCAACGTAAGTAGCAAAAGCACCAAGCAGGACGTAGAAGGGAGGAAGCAGGGCCCTCCTTTCACTGGGAGAGAGATGTTAAATCAGCTCTGTATTGCAACCCAGCTATTGAAGGGTATACTTATTCTGCACGTGTGTGTGTGTATATATGTATGCATTAGAAGTACCATATTGCCTGTATGTCATTTAAGTAGACACATGTGTACATTTATATTATAGGATTGTTCCCTGGAATCCTCGGTGGGTTCGTAAAGGTATTTAGGCAATCACTTTTGCAGGTTGGCATACAGGAGAATTCCAGTGAGAGTTAAATGCCATTTAATTTGGACAATAATGATACCGGCACTATCTGCACCATTACTGCCAAAATTCTTCAGCATTTGGGTCTTGGCACCAAACCTGGGAAGCTGCTCAACATCCTGACTATCCCATTACTGACGTAAGGCACGTAAGCAATTCTCAGTTTATAGTCAGCAAGAAACTTTGGTGTTGAGGATTCTATTTAGAAGCTGGACTGCTGCCTATAGGATAAATCTCTTCTATGAAAATAAAATTTAATTGTAAATATTACATAGTATAATTATTTATATGGACAAAATAGCCATACACAGACAAGAATCCTAATGTCCTTTTTTTTTTTCTTTTTACATGCCAACATTTGCTGTGGCATCCTGCAGAAGACTGCTGCAAATCTTTGTATAGAAAGATGATCACTATTTCTTCTCATCTTACCATTTTCTGAAATATTTCACTTCCATTTTTAAGCTTATTTTCCCTGGTAATTCTGCTTTAGTTTATTTTGCTGTGTGAGCACACTAGTTATCAGAAGTTTTCTTGTGAATAATAGGTTATTAGTCTTATGCTATAGATATAAATGCAAATGCATACTGATAAACATTTTTTCCAAAGTCACGTTTGTTTTCCCTATGACCACATCACTTCACTGCTTTCTAAAATTATTTTTGAAAGCATTAAGTGTCAAGCACACCAAATACTATGAACTAATAAGAAACACTAATATATTTTTTCCTAAAAGCATAATTTACTAATCCTGTTACAGATTAACAAAAACAGTATTGCTTCTCTTTCTCTACCCCCACCCCCCCAGCTATATCAGGCCAACTTAAAAATATATTTGTATTTCTATTGTTTTATGGGATAATTACAGAAACTTCATTATTTAAACAAATATTAAAAGCTTATCACTTCCTAAATCCATTAAAATCAATGTAATTTCACCTCTCTGTCTGCAACAGACATTTAAAAAAATAATAAAATTCAAACCAGAATTAAAACCCCCCAATCAGATGCATTGTTTTGATTCCCAAAGCAGGAATATATTTTCTTAAACTTCATGTACCATGGTGAGCCACTGCTAAATGTCTGAAGAGAAAAATAATTTATAAAAACCACACTCAATTTCAGATCCCTATTATCTACAGTCCAATTATGCATTCCTGCACAGATGCTGCTTAAATTATTGAAAGGTTATTATCTTAGAAAGCAAACCTGTTATGTAAAAAACAGCCAAAGTAGTGCATTTAAGTTTGTGATTACAGAAGTATGCTAATTAAGTATCTTGTTGCATTTTTTAATGTTTTGGTATTCTGATACAGTCCGTTACTGCAGAGGCACAGACAGTGAGGTAAAATAGGGCTCTGCAATTCCCAGCTTTTGAGGTATAATGCACCTGAGGGAAGCAATTTTCCTTCTTTTCAGTTCAAGCCAGTATCTAATTAGACCTCTCTATTTTCAAATCCTGCAACCTTCCCCCCCCCAAGAAATGCTAGGAAAGACAGAACAGGTCTCTTCTACAATTGGAAAAAACCAATCTGAAAAGGGCATTGAACACAATCTTCCAGACTGTAACCATATGGAAACCTGTTATTCACTTGAGTGTCATTCAAGATACATATCCTAATCTAAACTCTAAGGTTTGCAGATGTCAGGTACCTTAAATAATAACAAAGCATGATGTCCCTCCTCAGTGTCTTCATACTTAGAACTTCTGTCAGCTGAAAGCTTAGTGGAGTACCTGCAGCAAAAGGATTGTGCAGCTTTCCACCATAATTTCAGTGTGCTGCTTAATTCACTGAGGGACAGCAGAGTTTGCAAATGTTTACACCATTACCCAATTAACTAACAATATGGCTCCTACATCTGTCAACAAACAAAGCTGTTGTTGCTTTGTTTTAGCTCCTTGGCATTTTCTGTTCATGTGGGTCGCCATTGTACTTAATTATCACACCATAACCCTTCTGCAGCTTCTACTTTGTTATTTGTGGTTTGTAAATATGCTGTTTACTACGAAGAACAGAACCCTTATTAGTGAACACACCTACTAAAAGAAATGTTTTCCCTTGTAAATATATGAAATATAAGACCTAAGATGCTTTGTAACTTACAGTGATTTAAAACAGAATTGGAAACTAAAGAATCCTATATAATAGAGATCAAAGGACCCTGGAAGAGCTGTAGCCCACAAAACTGTGTCCAATGGGGTGTTCTGATGAATTTTATTCACTGAAATTTATGTGGATTATTTCATAACGTAAAGTATAAAATACCTTCATATTTAGATCTGGGTACTTTGTTTCATTACCGTCAGGATAAATTCTGGAGTCTGCTGACAGTGCTCTGCTCTGATGTCACTGCATGGTGCTCTTTTCAAAACAGCCCTGCACCTTAAGGAAGTTACATTGTCCCAAACCTCTATACCTTTACTATTTAAAGATTTCTTCGATGCTATTAAGCAATTACATGGGAAATCATTTAAGCATGTGTTTAGATACTGAATCTGGTTTGATCCTGCTGAACTCAATGAGATTACACAGGTACTCATGTGGTGAAATCCAACACTTTCTTGATTACGGTTGCAAAATTCACCAGGTTAGGTATTCAGCATTTGTTGCAGGCCTGAACAAATGCTAAAAGCATAACGATTCTCTGTATTTTCAAGTCCTACAATAACTGACTTTCTACTAGTTGTACGGACGCGCTCTTAAAAGTCCACTCACACGTCACATGGTGATACCAGTTGATGAGGTGAATGTATTTTTAATTTTTACTTTGTGATTTTGCTAAGGTAAGTACTTTATATTGTAATGAAATGTAAACTAAAACCCCTTAAAAAGAGACTCTAAGCTGTTCCAAGTTTGTATAGTGAGGAGAGTGGCAGGGGAACGACACTGTGTTCAGATGCAAAGAGAGTATAACTCAAGTGACAGCAAAGCTACTGCTATTGAAGCTCACAGGATTCTGCAGAAGAACATGCAGGTGCATTCAGGCTGCCCCAAAGCAGACAGTGCCCTGGAAGTTTTCCTCTTCAGACAAATTACTTTCTGTGCCAACTTTAACGCTCCCCTCTCTTCAGGCAAGACCCTTTCCAGCAACACGACCAGAGGGTGTTAACAGGGGTGTATTTCTGTCAGTGTCAGATCTTGCCACTGAGCTGTGAAATGCTTTGGTATCCCTGAGATAGGTGCAGGGTGGTAAAACAATACTTCTCTTCCAACTGTGGATACAATTTTAAAGGACCTTATGCTTTGGTGCACTGGAGCTAAGACTTCATCATTTAAAGAGCTTCGTCACATAACCAATGTTGGTTTGGTGCAGAGGAAATTTATTGTTTTAACAGGTATTTGGTCAAATGAATTCAGTGGTAATTATTTCAACTAAGCCACTAGCTTGTTGGTTTGAAGTATTTCTGTGGCACTTTGAAGTCTGAATGACTTAAGACTGTGCAAAATCAAGAGGTAGTAATGTTAACTCTTACATTTCTCCTGTAAGAATGTAGTAGTTACCCTTTATTCTGAATAAATTGCTTGGTTTTTTTAATAACCCAACAACAAAAATTAATGCTAGTTTAAAAAACATTTTAATACATGCTTATAGCAAAGTCTTTTTCCTTCTAGAATATTTTTTTTGCATTATTTCTGTCTTCACCTTTGCTGACCTGTCTGTTCTATTACACGTTCACATCCTGAACAGCTGTACTTTTGCCATTTCAAAGGTGTGGTTCCTTACCCTCCCTAACTCTGCAGGGAAAAGATAAATACAAAAACAAAACAAAAAAAAAATGGCTTAATGCCCAGGAAGGTAATTTAAAAATAAAGACTCGAATACACAATTATTATGACACTTACACAAGCAGTAAATATCACACCCTTCACCTTTCTCTACACCCTAGGAGAAGGCTCCGATTCCTGAGCAGCACAGCCTCTACACCACTTACACACGCATGAATACATTTAATGAATCTAACGGACAAAGAGTTCTTTTACTCTCTTTCCTAATCCTCCTAAAGTATAAATGCAATAGAAATTACTTAAAGGCACACCTGGTAAAGTACCAGATCTGTTTAAAAAACTATATTTTCAGAGCGCCACACAAACAAACACAGTGAAGCTTTTCTACCTACTGGAATATCTGCGGGTGATACAGATAATATGATCGACTCAAGCAAGAAACAAAAGTAGGGTTACTTTATAGAAATATATGCAATTAGATCTGGTTTAGTTGAATAAACTTGGAGAGAATTTACATCTGAATTGAAGAAAGCCGTCACAAATGAGGAAAAATATGTCATAGTAAAAGACTTCTAGCCTTGTTCCAAGTACAAAGCTTTAATCCAGATACGTCATGCTCATACTACCTTATTTCTCTGAAGAGGCTTTCTCAAAAGATTACTTTAGATTAAGCATATTTTAAAAAAATACATTCACTAAGCAAAGCAACAGACGTTGATAAAACAGAAAACTGTGATGTTACATCCTCTACTTTGAGCATGCTTTCCACCTCTTCTTAGAGAAGCCGCGAACACTCGGAGATGCCCGAGACGCTGCCAGACCTTACAGCCTAAGTTTTTGTTGACTTAACAGAATTTATATCAGAAAAGAATCTGTTGCATAGATCCCGATCAGTGAAGGCTCATAAACCTGACTTGCATTACTAAACTTTTCAGACAACAAATTAAGATGCGTTCTTTCTCTGGTTCTCAAAACATTAAGCGACCGGCAGGGCAGTGTAAATAATAAGGATAAGCACAAGCCCAGTGTCGTTGTATTTGTATAGCGAGGCCTGGACTACCTAGTGCTTTTTCAAAGTTCAACGATACGAATTCAGGATTCTACATGAAAATTTGATTTTTTTAATTGGGAAAAATACCCCATGTTTGTAGCACAAAGCTTAAAACCCACAAGCACTAATCATTCTTGCACCACAACTAAATAGAAGCCCAGATGTTAATGACGTTTAAAAAAATAACAGATTTTTGCACAAGTCCTGTGACTTTTTAACAGTCCAAGAAATACATAACGATAGTTTATCTACCTTCTAATAAAAGACACCAGGAAATGGTGTGTACAGTAGCTCCACTTGGGTAGCTCTGCCTTGGTTTAGCCCGAGATCAGAAATTTTGTCTAGTGACCAGCAGGCCCCCAAACCATGGCCAAAATACATCCAGTTACTAACATGACTGAATATCTGCTTTTTATTTATTTCTAAGAATTAATCTCAACTGAAAGCTCACTACAAATACACTGCATCTTCCTCTAGCCTTTCAAACAGCTCATTTTCAATGACAAAATACAAGCACACTTTTTCATTTTGGCTGGAGAAGTGAAAACACAAAAGTATTTCAATTAACTACAGAGTCTCAGTAATACAACATTTGTTGATGCTAAGTACTGCACAAGTTGCCTTATACACTGAGAGCAAGAAGTCAAAGTTAGTGGCAGTCAGAGGAGTTATCTGTAGGTACTGACCAAGACGATGCTCGTCTCCATAGTGCCAACAACTCTGAGACTGGAAGTCTTCAGATTCTGAGGGAAGAGGAAGGTGCTGTAAAGCTCTCCTCAGGTTTTCTGCTTTCCTCCCTTCTTTCTGGTTTTAAATCTTTGATCTATTTAGGAACTCTTTGTTTGGTCTCTTGGAAAAAGAAAAGCCAACAGAACACCCTGGAATGGATCTTTTCCTAAGGACCTGTGGGCAGAAGAGCTCCATCATCTGCTCCTTCACACTATTTACTTTCAGTTTTCTTGCCCAGCAGAGAAAAGGTTTAAGTACTGGCATCTACAGACGAGAGCATTTGTATGTTAAGCATCCCTTCTGCTGTGCCAAGGAGCGAAACAGTCCATTAGCTGCGGGCATTGCTGCCAGTGTGCTTATATCGAACTAACAATTAGTCATGTATTTAATTATTTATTATGTGCTAGCTACAGAGAAGAAAGATCATGTCCCCAGAAATACCACAGCTTTCACTGTGGATGTTGATGAAGAGCTGAGAGGAAGCAAACAGCCTCATCTCCTGGAAGTCTGAAAACATATAAATAGATTTAGTGCTCCAGATGAATTGCAAGAACTTTGCTTTGCGTACACACATCCCAAAGGGGAAGGGATGTGAACACAGTCACTCACAGGAGAATGACCCAGGGCTGGATTCACATGCACTTAATTATAACTGCATGGAAAAACAATGCCAAAAGGATTTTTATCACAAGTTGAAAGGGTTACGATGTTCAGATACCACAACGCTATCTACAGTATAACCTTGTGATTGGGAGACAGGTAAAGAGAATAAAAAGAGTGCCTAAGACTGCTTTGGTGATTTAGTCTGATGTATTACTTATGCAATTACCAAAACAGCAGGAGATCATTAAATTTTCTGGTAACCAGACGCAGCATTCTCAGTATCATACTATTACAAAGGCTCTTGATTGGTATTTTATCATTACATTTTCTTCCTACAAGGGGAAAAAAAAAGCCCACAAAATCTACATTAGGCATGAATTCTGGGGAAGAATACCTTCTTAAGTACAAAATACTTTAGACCCAGTCTACTCTGGATAATGCCATAAGCAACAGAAAACCTCTGTGGCTTAACTAAGGCATCTTCCTCTGAACAGTAACACGCCTTCTCTGAAATAAATGTTTTGTAAAATTGGGCAGTGCTGAATAAAAAGAACACTTTTGGTCCGAGGGATGTGCTTGGGTGGAATATATTAATCACATGGTTGGCATTAGTCACTGGGTTAACTAATGAGGATGACTCAGCTGAGAGTTCACATACAGCATTGAGCACTCAGTGTTGTGGTGAACACTTGCTTACTTTAGTGAGTCCTAAGTAAAATAGCTCATCTGAAATGCACACCTATTTCCTGAAATTGGTTAAACATTCCCTGCATTCAAATAGAGTTGCTGTAAGAGATCAGAAACTAGAGTGACCTACAGAATGTAATTCTGTTTCCTTTCATAATGATCTTATATCTCTGAGATGAGGAAGTCATTCCTTCCATCTCCTTTCAGTGACTTGATATATGGAGGGCTTTAATCTTTCTCTTTGGATATCACAGCTACTTATGCAAAGACACCAGGTCTGAAAAGACAGATCGAGTCTGTCTTTCTTGGAAAAAAACACTATGAAAAAAATTTTTCTGTAACACTTAAGAGATTTTTTGACTACCTATATGGAAATTATATTTCCATAAAAGTAAAGATCACATTTGAAGAAGTAAAATCTACTCACTATTCTCTGAAGCACTGCCACTTGCTCCAGAGTATCACCTACTGCCTTCGAAGGTGTTGACCAAAAGACTGTGATACTATTCCTTGTTAAACTTGTTAAAAGCAATACAACCTGCAAATGCTTCAGTGATCCATGGCCCAATCCTCTTGCACTCAAGGTTACTCAGTCCAACTGTTCAACTGTTACAAGTCAGCAGGAAGAATGATCAGAAATCATGCTTCTGAAAGAGGCATGGGAATGTGCTGGTCTGGTGTGGCCAGTTTGCTTAAGAAACTTCTCCGTGTCTTAACTAAACTAAACTGCTTGAATAAATAAAATAACAATGTATCCTGAAAACAGAGGAGAGACAAGGGCAGGTAGTATTGACTTAAGGACACTTGTAAATGACATGAGGAGGGACGTCTACCTTTGTAGGTGGCTGTGGCCTTGTGTAAACTAGATCAGAGCTGACAAACATGCCACCATCAGATCTATATAGACTGGAAAAAAATGACATTATGTGAATTAAAACAGATGAGTACTATTCTATGTAGTAGGAAATGTAAATATCAGTAACTGAAATGACTGGAAAAAGTACACAGATCACATTAAATTCTCCCTGAACTTACAAAAACATTCTAAAATTTTTTGAACGTATCAGAAAGATATTTAATTCATCTGAAATCTTCCTTCCTAAGATATTCAAGCTACTTTCCAGACTGATGTGAGGTTACTGGAAGTGCTATTGGGTATAACCATGCATGAATCCTCTCTCACCATAACATCTTTCTATGAAGACGATGATCAGGGGAAAGAATGTTAAAAGCCAGAGATGGTCCTAGACATATAACAACACTTGCCTGAACTATTTACAGAGTTTATACACCACCTAATAAGTTTAAAAGTAGGTTATTTGAAGGAAGCAGTTTGCACTGGGTGAAATGCAGAAAAATCCTTACAAAGAATGGCTTCTAGAACTGATACACAACATTGCCAAACTACCTGGTATAGCAATATAGGGACCATGTTCTAACACTACCCTTCTGAGAACATCAGAGGGTAGTTACCTGGCAGATGACTACACATGCTGAGTGCTGCAGCTAAACTGGCTGTCCTATGGTGATATTTTCACCACTGTGAGTGTCTAAGAGAATTACTCCTGACAGATCACAGGAATGAATGATCACATTTGGGTCTGGAGGAATACTTCATACTCCCATATAATATTTAAGTATTGTTTGGCCCTAAATTTACTGAAATCCTGATGATATCTAATTTAAATTGACATGCAATTTGAGTTAAATTTCTTTTATGCCCTTTCAAGGGAGACAGATTTTTTTGTTTCTGTTTATTTAAACTGCTGTTGAAATTGGTTAATTAAAAGGATTTAAAAAATCTTAATACTCTAAACAGAGCAAACTGGTTCTGAATTATTAAGCAACATTTTAGATGCATTTAAATAACCTTAAGTGACTTAACTGCCACCTGATCCTAAGCTGTGGCTCAGAAAAATAAAATGTGAAATACTGTAGAAGTCTTGGCTTACCAGGGCTTCCAGATACAGTAAATAAAGAGCTTAAGTCTCTAATACCATGTCTGCAAAAGGCATACTCTCAAATACATAACTAATGCTCCACCTTAAGGAGAAATGAGAAGAGAAAAATATAGGTTGCAATTTGATTTTTTAGAAGATAAATTCAGTCTTTCAAAAGTAGCCTTTCAAAATAGAAAGTGTGCCAGGACCTCCCTTTCTGAGAGATAGCAAAAAACATTCATGAACACTTCACTAACCCTAGTAGGGTGGCTGAAGCCCAGCTTGGATAAATTTGTTCTGTACATCGCTCCTGTAGTTTCAGCTAGAGCTGGTACACTGCAGCTTCTTGCCTGAACTGCAGTGAAATGCCCACTCCATAACATGGCAAAGAGTTTTAGGATGACTTCTGCAGGTCTCCACCCCAGAAGGAAGTGAGGAATCAGATCATCCAGCAAGTCTCCAAGATACTGGGAGAAGGTGGATCTTGCAGCTGGCAGATCAGGAAGACTACTGAAATCAGTGCTTGGAAAGTCTTTTAAAGAGAAAGGGACTTAGAAGAAATACTGAATAAGAAGGCTGACTGAGCATGCTAATATGCTTAGGGTAAGCTCTTTTTGTTATAGTTAAAATGCATTCCAAAGACTAGAGCGATTCTTGGAAGAAAAGGAACTATAATTCTAACCATCCGCACATCCATTTAAATAGCTCTCACATTCGGTTCCATAAAGCCTTTGCAGGTGCATTTAAGAAGAATGCAAAGAACTTCTAATACAGCTTTGCACTCCGAAAGATGTGATGGCCAAACACCGTCCAAGTTAGAGAGAGGTACAAGCCACCTACTGATCCAGGTCCACCCGTGGGACAGACACTTGTCGGTACCATGCTCAGCGCTGCCTTGGTTCAAGTACTGAGAGAGGAGGTGGTTAATATCTAATTTCAGCTCTGGCAGAAGGAACAACACAGTCGGTGACAAAGACCCAATAACGAGTCACTGCATGTGTTTAACTGCTTTGGAATGTCACTGCTGCTTTAAAATCTACAAGTAGTTCCTGGAAAAGGTTAATCTGTGTATTTGCTCATGTGAAGAAGTTTGTATTTACAGTAGGGTTATGATACCAACTTTAAGTTAGCTAAGGATATCTGTGTAAGCAACTGGAACATAGGACTAAGAACTAATGAATTTTTATTTACTAAAGAAGTAAAAATACTTCAACAACACTGTATCAGGGTATCAGGACTGACAGCTTTGAAAAGCAGGTAAAAATGCTCTAACAAGTTTACCACAAGAAAACACTGGTTTGATGGAAGATAACCCCCTTGTTCTGATAAGACAGAAACACTTTTTGGGATGTGTATGTTATTGTAAAACAGATTAAGAAAAAAATTACCTTGAGAAGACACGTTTTCATCTTGTTGCAAGCATAAACTCCAGCAAATTCTGATATTTTCAAACATACTTTTTTTTCCAAAATGTTATGTATAGTTTCAATACAAATAGGTATTTTAAATGCTGTTGCTTTCTAGACCACAAGTGTGCCAAGTGCCCTGTTCCCATCGCACGGATTTCAATGGATGTTTGTGATACATATCATAAAGCAGACAACTTACAGTGTATTTTTAAGAGACCATATACCACGAAGCCTAAAGCAATGAATATATACTTTTACTGTACCTCCAAGGCACTCATCAGTGACTACTTGGTTGATTTTTTTTTTGGGGGGTGTTTTTAGTTTGGTTTTTTTTTTAACACCTGTCTACAGAGTTGCACATTTCCAACTTTCCAAACCTGGGGAACGTGGCAGATGTCATTTATGGTTCTCAGTGGTTAGCAAACCCCAGGGGATTGCATTTTGTCTGTTGTAGCTCTGGTGGTCACAATGGCAACCAGATTCATACACGGCCGCTGAGTCAAGCGGCATGAATCATTTATGTGACTCCTCATACATGGCATTATTAGGCTGGAATCATAGAAGAAAGATGACAGGGTCTTTGCTTCCCACGCGACAGACCAGCTGCTCCGTATCCTGCCACTGAATTCTGCTTTCTTGGCCTCAGCGCTTTCTCTCCTCAACAGTTTCACAAATGTCCTGAAAATACCAGCCTGTTCTAATTTACTGCTCTCTTTTCTTTTCTACACCTTTTAAAATTTGTTCTGATAGGAGTCACCTGATCAATTCTTCCATTTGTTACAGATGACTATAATTAATAGTGGTGACATGATAATGTACAGAAGCAGCCAGTTTAAACTGCAAAACAAATGTATAAAGAGTAATATTTAATATAAAAAACCCTACAAGTATATGTACTAAGACAGATGTGTTACAGATAGGGAGGTATGACTTGCAATATACTTAAAATACACAAAACTATTTAGACTGTAAAATATCCCTTTTCTTCTGTCTAGTAAACTGAAAAATCAGTAATTCTGGAGACATAGGTGACTCTTTTAGTCTTTGGTTCCACTGGAAATAATATTACATGCTTAAGGATTAAAGTTAATTAGTGATTAATGAGATTCCTTAAATGCTGCTTTTCAGCCCGACTGATTAGGATTCTCAATACAAGACAAGGTGGAAGAAAAGCTGTAAGCACTACAATCCTGTTCACAGAGCTGTGCCAAAAATTGGTCAGAAATCACATCCGCTTTCAAGGCTGTACACTTGCTAAGGACATTAGTTTCCTCCCCTTTGGAGTACTCAGAAGTAAGATGATGAAGCAAGAGGTACCTGTTAGAAAACAGTACTGCAAACATGCTAATAAGAGCTTTCTTCCTAGTGAACTTCCTCTGGGGGCAGTGATGGGAAACAAAATGGCAAAGCAACCAAGTTACTGAGCTCCTTTGATGAAAAATGGCTTAACCTCTCACCTGGAGATGCCCCCAGCAAACAAAACCCTGGCCGATCCAGAGCTGCCCAGACTCGTTTGCAGTACTGAGGCAGTATGGCCAAAAAGCTGCTGAACTTCACTCCTGACTGCTTGGCTCCGCACTGTTATCTCTGTAGCACCTCATACCTCTGCCTGTCATGCAGAGCCCCAGGTAAGTGCTGCACAGCTGGACCCATTGACTTTTACCTTTGTTGTAACAGTGGCTAAAGAAATTGAAGTGAATTTGTGATAGAGCAGAAAATGTAGTGCTATATTTTCAAAGAAACTTATAACTAGCATATAAATATCTGTTGATAAATCAACAGAATTTGGATGGATTTTGTAAGTGGCACTGATTTTGAAAATGAGTCACAGCAGGTACATCATTAGCATTCTGAGGTAGGAGATATAAATGATTATTTACTGGTGTTATCTAACAGGTGGATGAATAATTTATTGGAATGTACTGATTAGCTCATAACTGTATACTCTCTGACACTCAACTCTCCTTGCATAACATAAAATTGCATCAAAATGGCAAACTCAGAAAGATTGGAAGAACCAGCCCATAACACCTAAATAGTGCACTAATATTGACGAGGTTCCTTCCATCCAGGACGTGAACGATGCTAGCTCAGCCTGTTCAGGCAGTTTTCATCAAGTATGGTCCACCAGTTGTCTGCTTCAGAAATGGAGGATTTTTTACAATGTCACTGGTAACAGGATTTCATAAAGCAGTTTTGAATGTTAGCACCTGGTTTGCTTACAACCTCTGGGCTTGGCAGCACTCTACCCCATTCAGACGTATCTTTTACCTTCTATGTTATAACATACTGTCCATCTGACATACAGGGGAAAGAAGAAGTGGTATTTATTCCTGAAAGGTACATTTACTCACATCTCTCCTCGGAAAGGTGCCCAGCAGCTTGTACTCCTCCCAAGGATATCCCTTGGAAGCTACAAAATCAAAGACAACCTGCAGCTTGCTGCTGGCCAGGAATCGTCGCTCAAAGAATTCTCCGCTGGGCGTCCGAATGCGCAGTTTACTGACGGACTCCGTGCTCTCCTCTTTCGGTTCAGGAGGCAAAGATTGCTCAAGAGAGAGCCTGATAGCCTGAGGAAGGAAAAACAGCCATTTAGGTTGCAAGGCGAGCAACAAGAAAAGGCCAGAAAGGTTTTCTTTTTGTTTCTTCTAGAACTTCAAGATGGGCCGCAGCGCTCCAGAGCCATAGCTGTGCTTTATCTCTCAATGACAAAATCATTTTTATTCAGTCCTTAATAACAGCCCACCAGACAACTAATTAAAATAAATCCTTCTTTATAACACATATTATTAGGTCTACAGTTAATGCACAATAGGGATAAGTAATTTAATCATTTGGCAGAAAGCCTTGGAAAAAATTTGAATGAGGGAATAATTGTCATGCCCAATTGCTTCCATAAAGCGTATAAATTAAAAGGCAGTAAAAGTATTTCTTTAAATGCACTTATCAAATTGCTTTCCTCTCGCACAGAGTAATTGACCACTTGCAGCAAAGACAAGACCCTTAGTGGCAGTTCTGAGTGGAAAGAAAGAAAGGCAGGAGATTTACTAGAAATAAACTAAAACACTGTTAAAAGGCACAATTAAAAATGTCATGAAGGTACCTTAGATACACAGAGTACACGTGGAAGTGGGAATGGTCCGAGAAGAAAACTGGGAGACCAGATATGGGAGCTTTATGATTTAAAGCAAGGAAGATGGTTCCAAGCACAGGCGGGCACCTTTTCTGGAACAACTTGCCTGAAATCAGCCCCAAAATTGCAATGACATTACCCAATGTGTATGATTGCCTTTCTGCTAACACTGTGTATACCGCTGGTGGCAAGGGAGCCATCTGTGTCCTCTGTCCTTCACCTCTGGGAGCTACTACAACACTATAATAAGTAATTCAATCAGAACTTTGTTGTTGTTTTGGTTTTTTTTTAAATCAAAGCCTAATATTTGACTGCTGAATGAGGTGGGCTTGATTTTCCAGGGTGCCGAGAGCTGTCGTGCTCACGGACAGGCATCGGCATCTGCTGAGGAGTAGATCATACTCAGGAGGGACCTGTGTTACTCTGTCACCTCACTGGAGGCAGCAGTTAATGAGCATGTCAATGAGTGGAAGAAGCAGCATGATCACACTGCCTCCCCCAAAACAGACCTAAAGGACAATTCTCAGAACTGAAGAGGCAGTCAGGTAGGGATCTACTCACATTTTTAAGGAACTTCCAACGTACACAATTGCCATTTGTGCCTTTGGAAACCTCCCCAAGGTCATTCAGTAACAGAAACTGATGGAGGGTGATTACATTAAAGAGGAAGGACTGGGCAGAAGCAAGATTGTGAAGGCTTTTAAATAGTCTACTTCTTACTCACGAACCTCTGAGCAAATTATATCTCAGTATAAATATTTATACATAGAACTTGAGTTCATTTTTGCTCATCTAATATGAGATTATATTTTAAATAGATTCTATTTTAATTTTCTCTCTCTCCGTTCTCAACCACCTGCTTACTATCTTTCTGTTTTGACATTTCCCCACACAGTATAACAACAGATGCTACACTATTTACTGAACCCAATCAATTATATTATAGAAAAATAAACAACAGTAGCTCATTAGAGCTCTTTTCTTTGTGCAAAGAGTGCGTCGCTCCCCGAAGCAACTACTCTCCAAGGCTTCAACATAAAATGGCAATTTACAATGGATATTCTGTACCAGCAGACCAAGTCAGAAAACAATCATATGATGGATCACATTAAAAACTCTTGGACCTGAACAAGCAATTTCAGTTTGTTGATAAAAAGATGTTCAGTATGTGAATAGCTCAATAGTCAGATTTTAAATATATGAACTGAACATAAACCCACTTCTGTAAGTAAACACTGTTGCAGAACAATTCAGTATAAGTAATCTGTATTGAAAATGGGGAGTGTTAGTAAACACTATTGTTAAAATCCCTTTTGTTCTACTAAGCAAACAGATCCTATTATTTTCATTACTGCACTCTACATTAAAACAGGGAAGCCCAGGTATATTTTGATAACATAGACCAGTCTTGCAGCCTCTGCGTAAGAAAACGATTTCCAAAAGGCCAAGCTATCAGAAAAGGTTCAGGAACAGATATAATAAAGCAGAATTAATTATTGTTTCTATGCATGCATAAAAAGGAAAACATCCTTCTTTCTTGAATCCGAGTGTGAGCTGATTGCTCAGCTCTCTGTTACTGCCACAGTACTGGGCTGTGTCCCACTAACCAGGCGGATTTGCCACCTTACAGTTACTCTTGACACAATTCCTACAGTCCCGTTTCGTGCACTGCTCCTTCAGCTGTATTTTAGCTTCCATTCTTGGCTTAAGTTAACAACAGGAGCTAAGTAAGTCAACAGATACTGCAGGATAAGAAATAAGAAGCGGACTGCATCTTTCCCAAGCCATTCAATACTACTGTTTGGACTGAATTTAGCATTTACAACACAGTGCTGATTAAAAGGTTCTTGAATGCTTAAATGGTTTTGGGTTTTTTAAGGCAATCATCTTGGTCAAAAAATATATATGCAAATGCATTGCTCATACGGTTTGTTTATTGGGTTTGTCTCAGGGAATAATAAATGTGTTCACAGCCAACTTTTTTGCAGTTGTATAATGCAATTTTTTCATACATCAGCAAAGTACACAGACCGAAATGTCAAGTATACATTTAAGTCACGTGTAGTGGGGAGTGGGGGGGGGGATAAGCAAGGCTGTGATTTATCAGAATTCCATGAGTTCCAAGGACTTTAAGTGGAGAATTAAATGAGAATATTATTTCAAATTTCAAATCCCCATAATCCATGATAGTGAAACCAAACAAGTTATAATAAGTCCACCAGAAATACTGGAACTCTGATATTTTATATAAATTAATAATGAAAAAATATTTATA
>WTSP01016977.1:34057-51940 GCA_025331215.1 Actenoides lindsayi
TATTTATATTTTATTTATATTTGATATAATACTGGAAACATACTCAGGAAATATCTATTCAATAAGGATGCTGATAGAGCTTTGTATTCATTAGAAACTTGCTCACAGAATCTTATACGCCTAGAAGTCAAAGGACAAGTGCCAGTCAACTGTGATTGTTGCCACGACATTTAAACATATCACTTTTATTTTGAAACTTTTATTCCAGGGTTTCAAAGCCCCTTTCAAGTATCAGCTGTGTTTCACAGCAGGAATGTAAGGACTTATATTTCAAGAACCTCACAGAGCTGATGGAAATATTTAAATAACTAGTCTATTTTACCTTGGAAATGTGGTGGGACTTCAGGGGCAGAAACATGGCTGTACTGCAGCCTTTTTAGCACAGTCTCTTATTTGCCAAGAAGTGAAAAGGAAGGAGTCATTGATATAAATAAATCTGTGTACCTGCTTTATGTAAATACCTAGATAGACACACAGCTAGGAGAGGAGGTAGCCTAGATCCTGAAAGAGGCTGCAGGAGCCATCTCTGACAGGCACTGGGACCTTCAGAATCCACAAAAATGAGAGAATCTACAAAATAATAGAGCTTGAGGAACAGTACTCATCACAGCACATGGTTTCTATTTTCTTATATAGGCCTAGAGACGTGAAGTGTTTGTTTAAACACAACTTTTATTCTAAGGAAGATTCTGTAGAATACTGTTTAGAAATCTTAAAATGTACCATAAATCCAGTTTTCTGGATTTTGGATTTTTTTTTTCTTCCAAAGTGTTTTGTCTCCCAAATTACATATGGCAACTTGTTTGATCAGAATTGCAGCTAGGCTTTGTGCTACTTCCTGGAAGAAATGAAAGGGCTCCATGGTATTGTATTTTAAAAGAGTGCCTGCAGAAATAAGGTTAGAGAGTCCCAAATGAGTTCCACCATTTGTGGAGCTCATTTCATGGATGTCCTGTTAGCAGGTCTAATATCTGGCTGCAATTCAGACCCAGATGATGTAATTGTGACCCACATGATACAACAGAAAAGCCACTAAACAGTAGATGAAAACATAGCTGTGCTATGTTTTATATATATAGTAAGAAATATTTTTTTTAAATGATGTTGACGTAAAAAGTATACTTTGAGTGAAAGTTGCAATGTGCGTTGAAGGAAAGTTGCAATGTCCATAAGCTGCATGAATCCAAAAAGTTATCAGAAAAGGTAAAACATCCCACCTCACGTTCTTCCTCCTGTTCTTTCCGAATCTGTTCCAAGCGAAACTGCTCTGCCATTTCTCTCTCTTGCGCTTCCCTCTGGTAAACACAAAGAGCAATCACATGGGTATCACCTCGCTTTCCACAGCCGTGTTTAATGCTATGCGTTAGCCATATAAAAGCAAAGAAACTTCTCAACTTTTCTGTAGAAATTAATATAAGAAATAGGATATTTATTAAGTCATCTTTTTCTGTCATTCCTTTCCCAACTTCTGTTGTTGAGCGGGGCCAGGACCGCTTTAGCAAAAAGATGTAGCCAAGTTCACTCCTAGTGACTGTGTCTAGTGCCATTTTATAACCACTGAAGGCAATAATGGCTCCTAGAGCAACCATCTCAGCTTACGAGCAGAACTACATGTAGGCAGCCCTCTGCACTGGAGAGATTTCACCAACTGTGCAGAGATTCCCACCCTGCCATTCTGGCCATCACTTTCCCCTGCACACACCTTCGCTCTGTCTGCCTCCAGCGATATGCGGTACGCTTCATCCTGCTCTCTTTTCACATTTTCTCTGGCTTCACGTTCATCCTAGAGAAAAAAAGAACAAGAGGAGAAGAGAGGGAGAGGAGAGAAGAGAATCAGCAAACAGTGGACCAATAAAATACATGCCTTTATGTTCACCAGCACTCTTTAACCCCAGTGACTTCAAAATATTTGGCTGCCTTACTCATTTAACTACTGCTAGGAGAAAGGAGTTCAGAAATGCCTCAGGGGCGACCTTGGCTTTAAAAATGACAATTTACCTAAAGCTACATTTCATTGCCATGGGACGGCTCGGCGTGTCCAAGCCCTGGCCTGAGGGCTGGGCCTTTGCCCTGCCATCTTTATCAGGGCTGTGGTTTGTGCAGCCTCCTCCTGCACCGGCCATGTGGGGAGGTGGGCACTGGAGGGGTACATGGGGGCTGGTGCTGGGGAGGATTTCACCCCTGCAGCCAATGGTTTGGACAGTCTTGTAACAGGGGACAGGCTGCGGTGTAGAGGGCATGGCTGGATGTTAATTTGCTCTCTGCTCAGACTGACAGTGGCTAAGGTCTCGTCCTGAGATAGAAGGCCTGCTCCCAGGTCCCTCCTAGGTGAAAAAGCTCTCAGCAGGATACATCAGGGGTCATCCAGAGGCCTCAGTTCACAGTGCTGAATATTATACAAAGATGGGTAAGTAGCAAGTCCTGCTCTGAAGCATCTCATGGACAAATGCAGGCAGACAAGAAACATGAGGTTAGCATGCCAACTTCAAGCCAACAAACCTAGCAAAGTATCTTATTAGAGACCACAGCACAAAGAAATAAAGGTTTACTAAAAGTACACGAGTGACAAAGCAAGGCATCATCCACATGGTGCAGGATCAAGAAGTGGATATCCCCAAAAGCTGAAATAACTGCACTGGGGTGATGTCTGATAAAGCAAAGTGTACAATCAATAGCTTCATACCCTGCCTCTGGAGCCAGAGACAGCATCTGCTCCCCTGTGCTTACTCCTCTTACATCTTATAAGCCTCCCGGAGCCCTGCAAAGGCTGCACTGGTCCCTACAAAAATCAATAAGACTTATCTGTGAGACTGCTGTTGGGCTCAGCACGTTCACCTGTAGTTACCAGTAACACAGCACTTGTACTGGGCCACTCTGTACCCTCTATTTAATACAAATTACAGTCTACTACCTACTGCTTCTTGAAGAATTATGTTAATTTTCCCATTCATCTGCAAGCTTTATTCCACATAAAGGAATTATTTTGCTAAGGGATTGATTTTCTCCCCAGAACTTCACTATTTGGCAAAAACTCAATTCTAAATGGGAGAAGCATATGTTAGCTGTTATTATCACGTCACGCAAACACGCCAAGACGATCCTCAAACAAAACTCTAACATATTAGTGGTTAAAAAGCTCTAAAGTAGCATGCGGCCACAAGAGGAAAGGACAAATTGCAGGAAAAGGTATACAACCTCCAGCTGGAAAGTAATAAGCTCTTTTTAGAGGAAACTCTTCTTCCTTATAGAAACAGGACCCAAGATTATTCTACAATCAGCGTGTCCTAAATTTCATTCACAGAATATAGAGAAACCATCACTTTGTTCAGCAGAGCTAAGACAGGAGTAGAAGTAATTCTTGCAAAATGTAAAATGGACAATAACCACCAAATGCCTCATTCCTCTTTCTGGCTTCTCTGGACCTTGATAAACTTTGCTCATGGAATACCCTCAAAAATTAACTCAAACTTGATAGCAGAAACCACCCTACATTAATGTGCCATTTCTGAGAAGAGGGGGTTGAAATGATTAAAAGGAAGATAGCTTCAGGTAATCTGTGAGAGAAGACAAGCATTTAAAAAAATATTAAGAATTATTTCAGAGAGAACCTACTTAATGTTCATGTTTTGCAACTTCATATATCACACCTAACTTGACCCACTAACTGAATTTCAAAGGTCAAACAAGTCCAGTAATGCTCAAAAGGAAACAGAGGTATAAGAAATTGAGTACTGGCTTTTATTTTACATTTAACAAACCACCCAGAAAACTCCAGGAAGTTATTAGAAGGTACTTGTGATGAGCAGAGGATTCATTTACTGACGGAGAGCTTCACTGAGGAAGTTTTGAAATAGGTTTAAATTACATAATCTGGATAACAACTGCAAAAAATATTGACACTATAGATTCTACAACTAGAATCTAAACATGAATTCCAGGCATTTAAAAAAAAAATATTTCTTTTCTCCCTATTCATCACAGTTATCATCATCCTAGCAGTGGATTATGAAAAAGATGTCAGGAATGTGAAGAATTACTACGCATGACTGCCTGGTCCTCATAGAAATATGTGAGACACATCTAAAAGTAAATGACCATGTCATCGAGCTTTACATCTTCTTACTGAAACAGACGTAGAACCAAATCTGGAATCCAGATTTCTTTAGGTAAGAAACGGATGTAGTCCTCTGAAATGTCTCTTTGTACCTACTCCTGTGTTTTGTTAATACTGCAGGCACTCGGCGGGAACCACCTTCTCTGTGGAGAGGATGGCAAAACTGTCATAGTCCCTGGTTCAGTTACACCTTGGATCAATTTTAAACATCAGATAAAGCAGTTCTCCTTTTTGCAACACAGTTTGTTATTTTAGTCATCTCTTCATCCAGAGAAATCACACAAAGTATGAGGGTGACTCAAGTTCACCAGAAAGCAACAACAGAAAATTCATAATGGCGATAGAAAAACCTGAAGAAAATATTTTGCAGATTATCTTTCATTGCACTATCAAAGAACACACAAAGAAAAATGCAATAGTCATACCACTACTAATTAATGAAAAAAACCATCTTGTTATCCACCAACAAAATTCGAGGTAGCTGCTAATTGTCCTGCTAACCCCTACATAAATTGAAGTATTGACTGAATATCAGTAAATGCATCTCCACAATATTTTTGCAATGAAGGCAAAATTGCCATCTTCCTTTTTCAAGAAACCAAGGTGAGAACAGACAACAGCTTATGCTGGGTCACTTAAAAGGCCTTCATCAGAAACCAGGGGTTACACAGCATTTCTGAATTCCACAGCAGCAACTGAAGGCTGGTGTCAATGTAAATCATCCACATCCATGGGGTTTTGGGCATGAGATGAGGAGACAACTCTCCTCTGCTCCTTAAAGGGAAAAAGTCACAGATCTCTGCTTTCCCGTTTTGACAATGTAACAAAAGGGAGGACGTTCATTCAGTGGAAAGTTGATACTTTAAAAAAACCCCATTGCATTTATCTACAAAATATATTCTTGAACTATGAATTTTCTTTGCTTTAATGCGTATTACAGATGAAAAGTCATAAAGAAAATATTAAACACTTATATTTGTGAGATAGTTACAATGGACTAGATAAAACCTTTTCTTGAGTAATATCCAGAGCAGCAAGACAAAGAAAAACTTAAAAAATTAAGAAGAAATTTAGAATAAATTTCTCCAATAATTATTCCTTAAATCATTTCTTGAAGTTACCCCTGAAGCACCTAACAGCAGACATTTTCAGATGCAGGATGATGGAAACTGGGGATTCCTGATTACAACTGGGACAGCAGTGCCCTGAGTGTATTTGCAAATGCTTCTCCTGCAGATTCTACAGGGGAACAAATACACGATACATTTTGGATGGGCTATTTGGCTGGAAAAGTCAGCAATGGCCCTTCTGGGATTTTATTAATTTATTGTTGTTGCTTCTGAAGTTAGGATTTAATGATTTAACCCTAGGAATTGGCTTTGCACCTGGATTGTCTCAAGGAGAGGTGTTAACCATGAGCATGAGACATTTCTCAGAGCATCAGTGAATAAATGGCTGTTACAAGAAAGAAAAAAAAACAAAGAAAAAAAGAAAAAAATAGTGTCTTTACAAATGCTGAATGCTTATCTGAAAGACAGTTCATTTCACTGAACCACTCCTGAAATTAAAATCTGCGAGTGCTTAAGGCTACTCATGGGAGCGTTAAAGAGAAACACCCCTTTGTCCAAACAAACCACTGCGAGAAAGGCATTAATTTGACTCACTAAGATGACAGACTTGCACATTGTATAACTTAAACATACATGATGGGGAATATATGGAAGGAAAAAGTGTACACAGAACACGTTAAGCATATGAGAACGATGAAGACAAAGCAAATAAATGTTTCTGCGGTGGCAAAACCAGAGGGAGGGAGGCAGGATGGGGCAGGGCAAGGGGACAGAGCAATGCAGGCCCACCAGAGGATCCTGCCTGTCTGTATCGAAGGCTGAAAGCCCAGCTCCAGACACTGAATTTTGAGAACTACCTCAAGCGACAAGAACCAACCCAAAACCTTCAGTGACTTTCCTCAGGAAACGAGCCAGCCAGTCCTGCTACAACATCTGCCTACAGGGAAAGCTGCTGTTTATTAAGAGAAACTAAGTGAATATTCAGTGACTGGGGTCATGGACACGTAAAGCCCAAAAGCCACCCGAAAGAAAGATATTTGCATTTTATCTTCTTTCCTTCTGCTGTCAGTACCTTGTGTTTTGTCAAAGTTCCACGGGGCCAAGAGCTCCCAAAGGCAGCTCTGCTATCTGCTGGCATGTCAGCGCCGCGAAGTGCTCAATGGGAACTCCATCGTTTGGGGTGCTATCATGTTACACGTACAAAATTGGAAGATTTAATCAAATAAATTTTGATTACTGTAGTTTAATTAGTTATAACTAGTAATAATTAGTAAATGTGCTAATTGGATTTCTTTTTTTTTTGAGGGGTTAAACCACAATCTTCGTTAGACGGCCGTCGTCACCATAATGCTTTGGAATTTAATGAATTTCATGTATTTGTTCTCGTAACCTCCTGTTGTGCAAATATTATACACCATGGTACACATGGCAGTGTTAGATGGAACACAGATTATCAAAGGTATTCAGATGCCTAATTTCTACTGATTTTAATGTGAGCTTCAGTGCCTGAAGAGAAATTACAGGGGTCTCCTGCACGGCTGATGGAAGCATTTGGGTCACCCTCTAACTGAAGAGCACAACTGCAGGTAAGGAAAGGAGAGAAGCAACCTATCTGAAGGAGGAAAAGACAAACAGACCACAGATGGGGAGAAAATGCACTAGGACACTAGAAAATGCACTGAGAGATAGATCTTTAGAAGAAGAAAGAGAAAAGGTGTTGGAAGCTAAAACTGTTAAATTATCATTTCAAAAAAATAAGGAATTCCCTTACATTTGACAGCAGCAAGGCAGAAGAGGAGGAAGATATGGTGATACCAAGCTTCTTACTGCAAAGTTACGAAAATAACACTTGGCCAGGAAAGCCCCAGGTAACACAAGGGAGTGCTGGGATGGAGACACAAGCATAATTTTACTAAGAGCTGTGGCAGGGACAAGAAGGTGAATTTATGTTGCTGTTCTGGAGTTTTTTTACACATTTTTAAAATTCCTATCCAGATATTGGTCAGGAAGGACCTACATTTTCCTCGTGCTGTAGCAGTATCTAGGAAGAAGAGATGTCACCTAAGGTCAGAGAGCAAAGATGGTAACTCTGATGTCAAGAAAAAGTGAAAAATTACCAAAATCAGGCAAGCACAGAACTACAAAGTTAGGCAACCATGAAGAGTCTCTTTGGTGACTACGGCAACTTGAACAAAAGGTCCCCAGGACCTGAACACTGCAGTTAGTGTCTAGCTAACTGTTGTTAGCAATAGGTCTGAGCATTGTTTTTATAAGGTTTGGGTAGTAATTGTAACAGAATGCAAGGTTGATCAAAGACTCAGCGACAGATGATGGAATCAGGTCTAACATTTAGTTACCTAAAGGTGATTATAATACTAAACCCCATACCTCTAGGAGGGGACTTCACATGTAAATGTAGGACCACCTTAGTGTAATGAGCTGGACAGGAGTGAAGACATGCACAAATGAACTTCTGCCATGTAACAGCTGGTAACCAATTGGGTATCGTGGCACAATTTTTCCTTAGTTACATTTTTGTGTGTAAGACTTTCTGCGATTCCTGGGGGGTGTGCTTGCTTTGCGAATTATCACCCACAATTCTGAAGTATCTCTCTTTCACACTAAAGAAAACAGTGTGTCAGCAGACATAGTTTAAAGTGATTTGAAGGTTTTAATTGGTATTTGTAAAAGTAAGAAGGTTTTTGAAGCAACTGTGGGTATTACCATTCCACCTTGAAGTCTAATCCAAGAGCAGGAGCGCTAGCGTTGCGTAACGACAAAACCAAACACGACGAGAGACCTACTGTTACTTAAATGTGGACAAGTTGGACCAGCTGTGTAACAGTCAATGCTTCTACAGTAATAAATGTTGACAGCAAAAATAAAAAGAATGCATTACTGAGACATCATCAAATGAGCCCTGTCATTACATGGAAACTCCACCCTGTATAAGCTTGTCAAAAAGTGTTACTGTAATCCTTTGAGAAGCTTCCTCCTCAGGCAATGGAGAACAAATGTTCAGGATCAGCCCAGAACAGGTGTGTCGTGCTGTAATGCCAGGATTTAATCACGTATCTCTTCACATTAATCTCACAAAGGAACTAACTCGGATCTATCTGGGCCCATCACGCCACGCTGAGATGATTATTTAACTACCCAATTAAAGTAAGCAAGCTAACAGAGTGTTTAAAAATGGACATTCCAGGGTGTACAATATTTTACAATTATTATTTGTTTTTCTAAGTCCAGCACCAGGCACTGATGCTTAAGAGGAACTGATACTACGGGTTCCTTTCAAAGTCAGGCCCGGAAAAATCTAGTTCACACCTTGACCAAGAGTGGCAGAGGCCGGTTGTCCCCACTCTGAGACACTCTCTTTCACTCACAGGAGAAACTCCTTACTTCCTCTTTGCAAAAATCCCCAACCCCACTGCCTGAGCAGTAGTTGAGGTATCAACGTTTGTAGCGTGGGCCAGAGGAGCAAACACGGTCAGAAAAGGAAGGTATTTCCATCAGCTGTATGAAGCCATTAGTGCAGCCTCAGAGTAATTCTGCAGACACAGCCCGAGGCTGCACTTCAGACCCTCGACCTGACTGCACTGACCACGGTGGGTCAGTACCCTGGCCAACTGGCCTTGATGCCACTGAACTCACCATTTAATTACCCATTGGCCACTTCTTACCAGGAGCACATCATCAGTGCGCTGCTGATCACGTCTTATTATTTGTGGTTTGTTATTATGGCAATTTAAGTAGCAAACTTAGAAAAAGAGACAGCATGATGGCTAGACCACGTATCCACCGTGGCACAGCAACAGCGTGGTCCAAAAGAGGCAGGAGGTTTCCAAAATGTCATCTGCTCCACACAGCTGACAGGCAGCAAGCAACAAGCCCAATGGCTCATGATGGACGCAGAAGCCTTAGAGAGGCAGGGGCAAGAATGGGACAGCAGATTGGGCTCCCTTTAAGAAAGCTCAGGAGAGAAAATGGGAGCCTAAATTACCCACTACCATACATTAAGATGGGTACATTGGATGACTGTGAGTACACTCATACATCTCACTGTTTCCAAGGTATTTCTTTGGAAATATGCAAGACAAAGCTTAACCAAATACAATATACAAATCTAAAAATTAAATCTAGTTGCTGGTTCAATGATGGTATTTTAGCACTTGGCATTATAGGAATATGCCCCAGATTTGCCTGATTCAAAATTTATGAGGCTACACCAGTACACTTTACCAAGACATGGATACAAAGCACAGGATTTAGCTAATGATACTATTACCACCAGCTAATGAAGCGACTCACTTCTCTCAGGTGAGGTAAGTCAGTCCTGCTGCTCCAAGCATCCCGCAGACACCATCAGTCAGCGATCAATGACAGAGAGCTGGCTGTAAAGCACTCCTGAACAGCTACAGCCAGCATCGCAGGGAACCCCTGTCCCACTAGCTGACAGTGATGATGGCCATCCTGTGCTGAAATAACCTGGTGATGCCCATCCTGTGCTGAAATAACCATCAGAGGGCACTGCGGAACACACAGTGCTGGACAGAGTTGTGCAATAGCTGCCTTGGAAGCTTTCCTGTGCATGCAAGTTAAAATCCAAAGTGGAGAAGTTCAGCTGCACAAACACGATTTCATGCTGTTATTTACAAGTGGTTCCCGTGCTATTTCTCTCTCTCTCTCACACACACTTCTGTTTACAGCAAAGCTATATAGATGACTTCTCTATTTAAAACACAAAAGAGTTTTCTGCTTATATTCTTGTGGTTTTATGATGACTTATTGTTGTTATTAAGAAAACAGTAACAGAAACCGGACTCTGTATCCTGGTTGCTATTGTAATATTGGGGAAAAAAATTGCACCAACTGCAATAAGGTCTTAAAAAAAGAAAAGGTGTTGATGTTTGAACAGTTGAAGTTGTCAAGTACAAGACTTACAAAAAGCTACACGTTATGTAGCAAACCACAGCAAGGCAGTATTTTTTTTAGAGGCTAAAGTCCTCTATTGAGATCAGTCTGCTGTCAATTACTCTCCCTCTGGAATACTAATTTCATAAAGTGAGTTTATTTTTTGTTTTTAAACTTCCTGCTTCAAAGGCAAAAGTGCCTGAGATCACCTTTTCGGTGTGCTTGTAACAAGTGGAGCCTAGGTATAAGTAAATACCCTATTTGAGCATAGAACCCATAGCATCTGGAAATCTGCCTCCAAAGTTTATGAAATTTTCCATTAGTTTTCTGAATGTCAAAGTACGTTAGAAAAAACTCCTGTTGAGGAAGAAATGTCACTGGTGCTCTCAGTGACAGAAAAACAAAGGGAAATGTGAGAAAAGACTATAGAAGTCTTGGACAATGGCAGATTTTAGAGGAATGTATCAAAAATAACTTTCCATTCTCTGTACACAGATAGAGCACTTGGAGTAAGAAGTCAGGAGACATCCATATTACCACTGAGGGGACATATGTTACTGGCTCATCATTGTTCTTGGCCGTTCAGTGAACGACCAACAGTCCAGTTCCCAGTTCTGTGATGAAGACCTCAAGGCTACTGAATCTTCTCTTTAAGTTTTGTTTCCCTTACACCCAGAGGTTTCTTAGCTGCAAACCCACTTGGTTTTATCCTCTTAGGACAGGTCTATCACTGTCTTACCTGTCCCCACCTTCTCTCCTAAATACTGATGTTCCCTGCTCTGGACAACTGTCCTGCTCTTCTGTTCCTCCCTCTGTTCCAATCCTCTCTTTCCTACTTTTAGTCCCTTCTCCTGCCCCTTATTTGCTCTTACCTCTCTGCTTTTATATGCTTTTCTTTCCTTCTGTTTTCTTTTCCTTTCTATCAGCTTTTATATTTTTCAGTTCTGAACCTTTCTTGGAACTCTTCAGCGATGCAAATTTTACCATCTTATTAAAGCACTAAAAAACCCCCCATACCTGATATATTCACGTTAAAATGCAATAAAAAATTCAATTATATTGTGCCTTGGATTTTTGTCGTAATCCTTGTATTAAAATTTGTGTTCAGTATTAACAAAATTAAAGTAAATATCTTTACGAATGAATTACAGGTAGCATAAATAAAGAAGAAAAACTGAACTGCAGATACTGTGCAGATACTGTGCCTTCATGTTATTATAACTGTAATCAGTAAATCTCACACTAATGAGTTATAAGATTTAAATGTGAAGATTGTGTTTAGTGAATTACTGTCACTCAATGTCTATACAGCAAGATAAGAATAATCTTGAGAGGCAACAACTATTTCTATAGACTCCTAAGTACTTCATTACTTCAAAATGTCATTCCTAATATAAAGAGTAGCAGATATCTTTAAACTGTACACCTCTCTGTGCCTACTTCTGTATCATTCAAACACTGGTTTTGAAAAGTCTTGTCATCACTTACCCTTTTTGTGTTGTTCTGAAGGGTGTAGTTCTGGTTAAGGCTGCTTTTCAATCACCTTTTAAACATATACACTTAAGATATATCAATCTATTTTTATTCTTCTACCTATGACTTGGAGATGGTCATTGGGAAAAAATCTGATTGTCCTTTCCTTGTATGAGCCTATTAAGCTCTATAATCCCACTGTAAATGTAAACAATTACTCAGGACTAACATTCAGAAGAAGGAAACGAACTGAAAACGACAAGACCAATAAGAAGGAGGGTTTTTTGAGAGACCAAAATAAATACACAAAGGAGACTACATTTTCAATTTCTGATGATAGAAGAGACACTAAAACATATCATATTCAACTTCATTGGCTAAATAAACATCTGGATAATTGTGCATCTCCAGTGGTTTGTGGAAGTCAGTAGGTACCTGCAGTAACTTTCAACGCTCACCTCATCCTTTATGTCTTCCTGCTGCTGGGCACTGAAGATCTCCATTGCAGCCATCAGCCTCATCATTAGCTCATCCACTGTTGTGTTACCTAGCAACAAAGGAAGATAGCTGAACTTCATATCATTAAAGTTATTAAACAAAAAAAGTCATTTTAGAATTAATCCCTAAGAAACAGCCAGGCTTTGAGGGGGGGGGTGTGTGAAAAACCTGCATTTTCCACTTATCTTAGCAGAATGCTTTTAGTTTGCCTTGTTATTGAAAATTTGGAAATGTTTCTACAAACAAATGCCAGTCATAGGCTAAAATTTCAGGTGGTTCAAACCTGAACAATTGTTTTTCTGTTTGCACAGAGTAACTATTTTTTCTTCTAATCACTTACATTCAAGGAAAGTAATGGATCTGTGGTTCCCTGACATGAAATGGATTTTACAGTTTTAGAATTCCCAGGTATAATCACAGGGAGACTGAAGCAATTGCTTAGTTAGGTAACAAAAGGTAGGATGCTGGCAGCAGCAGCATTCAAGTGGATTGGTTTAAAGAAAATGGAAAAAAACCCCAGAATACAGTGACTGAATGGATGTGTGCGCACGCATTTTTATTCAGGTATAACTAGTAGTAAAATTTCCAATATTATAATATATTCTCTTCAGTGTATTTACTTCTGATAAAGCTTGTTAAGCTCATACTAGCAGAAAAGTAAGTAATTTGTGTATATATCAAGGAAATACAGCACATGCATAGGAAAAAAGCTATCTCCTTACATTTTTCTACCAGCGTGCCTCCAGTCTTCAGTAAGACTGAAAGATTAGTTGCATTTCCCACCAAGAAGCACTCAGCCTTTGGTTTCTCTTCCTAAACTGAAGACTAGACTGCCCATTACAGCCACTTGTCATGTAATTAGAAGGTCTTAGACCATGAGAAGTGGTAAAAAATATCAAGTCTTAACATCTGCCAGCCTAAACAGTCTTTGGACCCTAGCAGAGCAATACCAACAAGAGCTATGCTTATATTGGTGATGCTGGTCAAAAGTTTCAAAAGAGTAAACTAACCAGAAGCCACAGTACCACAAAACTAAACAAAACAAAACATAACAAAACTGTCCCCATAGCTTCCAACCCCAGCAAAAAGTGAAAATCAAAAGCAAATTTAGACAGTCTGCATTTCAATAAACGCCACTGGGACTTAAGTTTCTATACTGTCGTATCTCTTCTGTAAACATGCCTTCTCACCCAGCCCTGAAAGGCCCTCATTGTTCCCATTTCTACCATTTGCTACCTTAGCAGAAAATGTTATCCCGCGTGCTACAACACGCATGACTTCAGAGACTACCATTCATTTGAGGGCACATTGTTAAAACATGCCAGTGTCCCAGTTCATGGGATATTTTCCCAACAAGCACAGCACTGCTAATTTTTGTTAAAGGGTAAATTTAAGTAAGGCTCCAGTACATGATCACTGTAGCTTAGTTTAGCTCAAAAGACTGGAGAAAGCCTGACAAGGAAGGCATTAAAACTTAATGACATAATTTGGATTATTTTATAACATAAAGTTGCATTGTGTTACGACTTTGAGTCACCAAGTTGTTCAAGCAGTTAGGTAATTTAAGCCAATAAAACCCCCTGACTTCAGTGGGATTACACAGGTGCTGAGCTACACTGCAGTGTTATAAACCCAAGAAAATCTGTTTCTAAGATAATTTGTATGAATTAAGTTTTATAAGTGACAGAACTACCACAAATTAGTGTTGTGCTGTACCTTGCACTAAAGAGACAGAAATCCATGCAAAATTAACCATTCTGTCCGTAGGAAGAAGCACTGCAGATTCCTCAAGAAAATCATTAATCCCATATGCAGAAAGAAACAGCAAGGCTGCCTGCAAAAGGCAGCATTTCCTGAGGCTGAATTTCCTCTGGAAAATAAGGAGCTTAGAATAAAGATTGCTAGATATAAGCAATAAATAAATGAGGAACACAATGTCATGAAGGCAAACTTGTGGAGAGAGCAGAATAAATGAGAGGCAGCCATTCTTTGATGTATTTTAATTTGAAGAGTTACTGAGAACAGCAGTCAAAGGGCATCACTCCACATCTAAGTCATCTTGCTGTCAGCGAAATCAGAGGAATGGTTATGCTGGAAAGAACTGCTCATGTAAGCCAGAAAGCTTCATTATTGTGAGACTATATTAGTAACTTAAATTCTGATTTGATTTGGTGGCTCAGCACTGCAGGCAGGCCTGAAAAAGCAACTGATGATCAAAAATTAGCTCGCTACATGCAACAGGAGTCCACGTATTAACAAGGAACTACACATGAAGAACTAAACGCATGCTGACACTACACAGAAAGAGCAGCCAAAGTCTTTTGGAAATCAGGAACACATCTGGATATAAGTTTGGAAAACTAAGCGTAGCTCCTTATTTAGGACATTTGGCTTCTACTTTAAAAAAAAATGAAAAACTTTAACATGATTCTACTACCGTCATGGCAACTTCAATCTCTAACACCACATTAAGTAATACATTTATGAAGAGCAGCTATTTGTGTCTTGTGGCAACTGAAAGTTTCTTTTGTGTAATAAATCAATACTCTGAGCACCTCAAGAAAAAAAACCTGTTAGCACAGATGTCTTCTAACAGTTTCAACACTCATGTAAGAAATACTTTTAATATAAAGTGAGAACTGTACCTTGTATTACATTCAATACTTCATTAGATGACCGTTTCCCCATGATAATAAGGAAAAGTGGAAACTGGTCTGTCTTCTGAGTTCGAATTGTTTGGGCTACAACACTCCCAAAGTGTCTCGTGCACATCGTCAGAAACCTAAGTGAGGGAGGGGGGGAAAAGTTAATATTGTAGATGTGTTTTCAAAGTTAGTTCTTAAAAAATAAGTATGCTAAATTCAGCAGTTTAACTGTTACTTACTGTTTAACATCTAGGCTTCTGCATTCAATTCTAGTGCTCTTTATCCCTTTTTATGATTGAATTCTGAGAATCTTTACAAATATGATAGAACCCAGATTGTCTAAATTAAAACAATTAATAATCAGTTGAGACAGTGATTTATTTGATGGAGAATTCTATTTCCTGTTACACTATTCTGCAGGCGATAATTCAAAACTAACGCCCCCTAAATAATCATGATATACCAACTGTTAACATTTTCTAAAGAGAAACTAAGTAGAGTCATCATCTGGTAAACACAGCAAAGTATAAAATAGTGTAATTTCATACAAAAGCATAATTTAATAACGAGAGATCAATAAATTGCTTTTATCAGTCACAGAATTAAAACATGGTACTTCAGAATTGTATTTTCTTTTGTATTAGTGCCCTGCCAGTTTTAGACCACACTTAGCAATGTGGTCTAAAAAACAATAATTCTAAGCTTTTGACCAAAAAAAGCTCTTGGATATTAGCATACAGAAGTCTAGCATTAGTATTCTTAACACGATCTTGAATAAATGAAAAAACTGATAAAGCTTTTCTCTTCCATTAGAGGACTGTTTGAAATTAGCATTTCTTTCAAGAGAAAAGGGTAGCTTATGATATGTTTTCAGATCTGATGGTAAAAAGTAAATGTCATAATAATAATGAATTATGAAAGACCAAATGCAAATATAGAATGCTTTAATAAGATCCAATTTAATAAAGTCTGTAAAAATAATGGACTTTTAATAACATGGGTCACAAAAGGCAAAACAGTGGAAATTCTGAGGACTAGCCACTGGTACAGGCTTATTAATTCTTAATTATGTTCATGAAAGGCAACTTAAATCGTGTGTTTTCTTATGCCTTATGATAATATTTTAGGTAACAACTACTCTGAAATGTATGCTCTAACTGAAGAGCAAAGTCCTGTTGTCACATGCATTAGAAGTCAAATCTATTTGAAAAGACAAACTGCATTAAAATGTCAAGCGCTCCAAGTCATTTCTTCTCAAAGATACTGAAAAGATTCAAAATTGTCATTTTTTTAATCAACATATATTGTAGCTACTGAAATGGCTAAAAATTGCTAAGTCTGATGAGTACAAGATTGAGCTTGTCTGAGGCACCTGGAGTACAGAACCCCCTTCCTTAGGGAGAATCTGTAGTGTAACTATGGCCATAGTTGGATGGAAGGCAACGAGCAGTGGTGTCTAGTGAGTATTGCAAAGCCATAGACATTACTGGCCAACACCTTTCCTTTCCTCCTTGATTCTCTATCTTTTTGCAGTTCAGAACCATCACATACACAGACCTTGTCAAAACCACCAAACAGACACTGTTATATCAGCAATAGCTACACAGAGACATATCATGCGGTAAAGATAAAATGAAGTGTCCATAAAGTCTGGACATATAAACTCTTAAGCTAAATAATGTCATTTGATGTTTTGTTTTTCAAGGTGGGAACACCCAAGTGAAATCTTGGCCTCACAGAAGTCAAGGGTGATCTTCCACGGCAAAATGACTTCCATGAGCTCAAGGTTTCACTTCTGGGAGTGAAACACAAACACAGTGGACATTTGAACTGAATTCCTGAAACTGTTTAACAGTCTCCAACACACCACAGAAGAAAAGCACTCGTGTCATGGGAAAACAAAATACTTCACTGGAGGTAGAGAAGTGCTGTAGAGAATAATGCTAGAAGGATTAAAAGCAAAGAGACTACTACAATACTACTTGCAAAACTGGGTGTTTTAATCAATTGTGTATTTAGTCAACCCATAATTCAGTCTCAAAACATGCTTTTATGGGTATGGGATTTGTACGCAGAGGATTCTAAATGAAGCAGCTATTTCAGCATGGGAAAAGATTTCCCAAGTATTTTTTTTTCCCCAGGAAATGAATTTTTCGGTGTGGAACTTCTGGCTGACTATATAGAACCTGACAGATTATGATACCTCAGGGTCCTCTATAATCAATGCTGGGACAGGTTTTAACACTCTGACTTCAGAAGATGGCATGTTGTGCCAGGCTTGGTAAGGGTACACATTCCTGGTTGAGTAACAGCAGAACTGATGCCAGATGCCAACATCTCCCATCACGGTGTGTTGTTTGCTTGTTTGTTTTTCTTGGGGCACTCCTTACAGCCAGTAGTGCCACCCACTCTACTCTTTCAAATCACTTCCCTTCCTCTCCTGCTTGTTGCAATCTCCCAGGACAGCAGCCAGATCACTCACATACCAGTTACAAGAGCAGCTTGTGCCAATTCTGACCCGAATGCCACAGATTTGCCACTGCTGCCATGAGGCAGCCTTTCTCTTTCTTTGGGGAGGAATGAGAAACAACTCTTCTTCCCAGCACTTCCAACTTTGCATAACGCATGTCCAGGTTTACAGCACGGGCAGCTGCGATGAGGATGTGCACGGGAGAGGAATGACCAGCTGGTAGTTACCAATGTGTATCTCCAGAGCAGAGCAAATACACTTGGAATCAAGTAAGACCCCACTTGTCTGTTGAACTAAAATGTAGTGAAGCCAACAAAAATGTTGGAAAGATGCAACACTGAATAAAGAGACAGCAGGAGCACTCTCCAGTGACTACACCACGTAACTCCTGTTCACCAGCCATTACTCACACACGTGCTCTCTGCCAGGTCAGAGGTAAGTGCTCAGCAATTACCCATAACGAATCTCTGCTTTTCATTTTAACACATGTGGAAGAATTGAATTTTCATTCATGAAGCCCATTCAGTTTTTCTCATGCCTTTTAACAGATACTGCAACTATTTAATCAATGTTGCATGTTTTTTTTCCTTTTCTGCCTTTACTGATTCTGTGTTTGCAGACCTTTTTACTTCTACATTCATATCCAGAAAAAAAGAAAAGAAAAAAAAAATAAAAAAGGAAAAAAACAAAAAGAAAAAA
>WTSP01016977.1:52040-65110 GCA_025331215.1 Actenoides lindsayi
AAAAAAAAAAAAAAAAAAAAAAAAAAAAAAAAAAAAAAAAGAAAAAAAAAGAAAAATCTCCTCTGTGCTAACATTTACTGTCAGAACTATGTGAGTAGGACCAAAACAACCTGGTGCAATAACCACTGTTTTACTCTGTACATCGCTAACAAGGGATTTTCTTACTTTCATCTAAACAGAAGCGTGCCAGATCTTTCAGTGGCATCTCCAAAGCTGCCAAGAGAACTGCCTGTGGAGTGCATCAAAGAGCCAGATGTCCCTTTGGGGAGAACTGTTTTCCACAACATGCTGGATTACTGTGATCTCCAACCAAAAGTGGAAATAGAGGAACGTTGCCAGAAAGGGAGGGCAAATGGCACCCTACTAGTCCTTTTACTTTCAAATTACAAAAATGTTCAAGGAGGGAAAGGTATGAGAAAGGCAAAAAAGCATTTTGTGAAGGAAAAATCCATTACAAAATATATGTATCTCCAAAGTTACAAGAAAAAAGTTCAACACGAAAAGTAATAGTGTGAGCAGACAGCATCATTTCCTGACTTCTTTCATGGCTCACCAGCAACGAAACCAGAAGTTATTAAAGTTACAGAATAAACATGGACACTGTCCATGGCTTGACAAATAGAGAAACAACCCTAAAAAATTACAAACTTAACTTTCTAAATGTCGACTGAACAGGTATTAGTTCTTAGACATGGTTCACTCCTCCTTTAAAAGTGTCACACAGGAAAAATTATTCTGGCGAAATGAAGATGTTACTTTGGGAGGTTGCTGATCACTGCACAGCAGTTATCCCTCCCACGTGCACTCTGAGATAAGCTGTGAGAAGAGAGAGCATGTTTGTAGTGCATCTGCTTCCCAGAGACCAATGTTATCATTCCCTACCAGCTAATATGTGACAGGTTGTATTAAAATATATTCCTGCCATAACTTTGTTGTATCATAAAATGCAATTTCTTTAATATTCCTTAAGAAAAAAAAAAAAGCTCCTAGAAAGCAATTATGAAAAAAATAACAGCTTTAAAAATCTACTGAAAAGAGTTTAAAATATTACTGAGCCTCAGAATCAAAGGCAATACTTATTACAACTGAAGTCTGTGGTCTGCCATAGCTCCTGAGCTCAGATATGTCGTGTAGGACTTTGTAAATGCTGGGGTTTAACAATAATATGTTTTTGTGAGAATGTGCAGCACTTAATTTTTAACAAAACTGACCACCTCTGGCCGAAGTGCTGATCATCAGAAGCGTTCATCTCCGAGCTCAGTAGTTTTTGATCTCTGGAAAGCTTTTGATCTATATGGTACCTATTTACACCACAAAATACGTATTGCCTTTTTGCGGGGAGGGGGGAGCTCAAAGAAGAAAGCCCACCCCTAGGTGGGAGATGGCAGCTGTTCCCAATGGGGTGTTTCATCATTACAATGACTGGTGTTATTGTTTCTTTATGTATCTCTTGCTCATGTATTATGTTGTTTCACATTTTTGTTTTTCACCTGGACAGGATCTATGGCAGCCAAGTTCAAAACTGTAATTATACAAGATCCCTCCTTAACCCGCCATGAATATGAACAGACAAAAAAGCTGTGATGCTAAATACTTTGGGAAAACATAAATATTCCTTTAACATTTCTATTTTTAAAATTCAGTAAGCTGAAACTCGTGTCCAGTCTCTAAAGGGGTGCACAAGGCAGAGGTATTTGTTGGCTCCCAAACAAAAATACAAACATCGTAATTTCCAATGTGAACTGGTTCCGTGTGATTACTTGTACAAATATTTCTGCAGTTGTTTTTAACTTTCACAGACTGGTGGGAAAACTTCAGAAAAGCTCTTCCTAAAATGAGGCCCTTTGGCACATGGTGCCCACAAAGGAATTTTTACAGAAAGCCTGCACTGGAGATGCTTTTTGCTGTATCATCTCTGCCTAAAGTCCTGCTCAAGAGGCAGCAGTAGGACAAAATCTGATAACCTCTTCTAAAATATCTATTCCCTTTCAGACTGAACTGGTGTTCAACCCACAACTGGGATGATCTGGGGTGAAAAAAGTGTGATTTATTTATGGCTAGATACTTCCCAAGGCCAACCTTATTTTAAGAATCTTTAAAACTTCAGAAATGGGTGTGAAAAAAAAGGTAACATTTTTCTTGATCATGATGAAAACAATGATGAATATTAAATATGCAAAAATTCTGATTATTTTAAATAATAATTATATACTGTGCAAAGTCAACATAAGACTCATTAAAATGTTAATGTAAAAATAACATTTTTGTATTAGGTATTTCCGTTTTTAAAAAAGTAAAAGCTGAGATCATGGAATGGTCTATTAAAATGAGCTTGTTATCCACAGCCTCCAGAATGCAAAGTTATTCTTTTCTTACACACATTAGTAGGACTGTAACCGTTGACACAAACTCAAGGGTGAACGAACAACAGATACATGGTTCAAAGATGATAAAGCAGACTGAATCAAATGATGTGGATATCCTCTTTAGTGTCCACACACTAAACAGCCAGTGACTCAGATGTAAAAAGTGAGAATTTATCCACATTTTCTTTATGCAGGAGTAAAGCTTAGATGAGTGGGTTATCTCTCTTCATAAAACATGGAAGATCTAATTTCATCCTGCAAGGTTCAAACAGATTAGGTAAATACTTTATAACCCCATTTAGTCTAAAACGCAGCCCTCTAGAAACTCATTAATCCATCCTTTCAGATACCAGTGGACACCAAACAAAATCACTGGTAAAAGTATAAATAAGGTATACCTGGACTCCTTGCTAAGACTACCAGAAATGGAAAACACATGAAACACTTGCACATGAGTGGTAGTGGATTATTGCCTATCATATTAGAATGGCCGTAATGTGATTTGCTAAGGAATATACAAGGTCTGCTACAGGTACTTTTAATAATAACCTAGATAAGAACAGGTAGTATCTTCAGTTACTTTACAGACATTAATGTAGTGGGAGAAGCTACAAACACATTGGAAGCTGGTTTAAAAAAAAAAAAAAAAAAATCAGATTAATCTTCACAAAATATGAGAAACATCCTGACAAATAAAATGCAATTCAACGAAGTCAATGAAAAGTCTCCAAGCAGGAGGAACAACTGCACAAATACAGAATAGCAGTAAGCAGTAAGGGAAGAAGAAAAGTCATGATGTGAAGGCGACAAGCATCATCTTGTGAGTAAAAAGAAGGATGGTTTGTAGAAAATGAAATAATTCTCCTTCTGTATTTAGCACTGAGAAGGCAGTTTTAGGCACAGTGCTTTAGATGTGGACCAATTACAGAAGGACCATATGAAGGTAGCAATAACAAATGTCTACAAAAGGACAAGCTACAAGGAAAGGCTGAAGGAATCACAGATACTTAGTACAAGAAAACTGCAGGAAAACTTAGTCATTTAAGTCCAAAGAACACAGCAGCAGAAAGGAAGAGAATAACTCACTGCCTACTGAGTGAATTGAGATGTGATTGTCACTGATTGCTGCAAGAGAAACTTCAGTTAAATATTAGTCTGAACTGACTAAAGGGAGTGAAAGTAAAGTACTGGAACTGGTTATGGAGAAATGCTGAGAAACCTCCCTCACACCCAGGATTAGATCAGACATCAGGAATGATGCAGCTACAGTTGAACCTTCTGGCCAGGTATGGACTGAACACTGGTATCTGCAGCTCTCCAAGACCCAGAGACAGAATAAAAAGGATAGACAAAAGGTGAAAGCAGAGTCACCCTAACCTAAAGGAAGAGGATGAGGATGGGCACCTGCACTTTGACAAGGAGTCTCTGTCCCGAACGGGCACCCCGCAGTACCCAGGAGCTTCATTCACACTTCTCAGCTGCACCGTGGTACAAACCATTCTGACTCTGCCAGCTCAATGATTTCTTCTGACGATTGATTTAGATGTACAGATGCAGCTAAATTTCTCTACAGCTTCAATTCCATCTGGCATTGGACTTCACTGGTGCATTCATGGACTCCTACAGTCAGATGGACCTGGGAATGACTTCTTTTTCCTGCCTCAAAAGAGTCCAGCAAGTCTGTCTTGACTATGTGTTCTTCTCTCTTCACCTCTTTGCACAGGACACTACAGAGTTCTATTCTTTCACCTTTTCTGTTCAACAAGCTTAATGAACTAGGCTGTAGATTGAGTACAGTGGGAAAGAACTTGCTTTAGGATTTGGTTCTATAGCAGAGACTTAAAATATATGCTTACAAATGTATCAGTTTAGTCAGTTCCTGTGGTTTTAATATTTTCTTTTTTTCAGACGACCTTAAAGCATCACTACAGGCATACAAAATGATGCACTGAAAACCTTAATCACATCAAAGAGACTACTTTCTATTTATAGTTGAATATTATGGAGACATCCACATCTCACGAATCACAGTCAGATTAAAATGCATTCTCTGCTGGTTTTTAGCTTTCCGAATTTGAACATTTTTAGACTACTAACATGAAATTACCTTGAAGCACATAAATATTTAAGCAGGGATAGTTTACCTTTTCTGGTGGGTGTATAATAAACAGTTTAACCATCATCCATATACAGGCTGTTTTGTTCTCCATCTAAAGAGACAATCACCTTTTATTCTTTCCCTTTTTTTCTTCGTTTCAGTGCTATTAGGAAACTATTCACAAGTGCAACCCCAAACAACACTATGCAGTAATTATGACTAGATGACAAAGAGATGCGAACAATTACTAAGCCCATTTTGAAACCCTACACTAATAAAGTCATTAGATGCTGCCCTTGCCATGAGCCTTCTAAAAGCTTCTGAAGTTACAAGAACACACGGCATTGTCCGTTCGGACAATCACTGCTGGCAGAATGCAAACCTTGAGTTAAACCATGCTGCAAATTGATCTTGACATTCTGTTAAGACCGCCACTAAAATCAAAAGCAAAGGAGAAAAGGAGAAAATGAGCGGGTGGGATGTAATCATGGAACAGAAGGGTTCCCTCCTCACCTTCTTTCCTCTTCCTCCTCAAAAAGAACCATACAGAAAATGACAATCTCGCCTGGCGTTCGAGAACCTTTAGTTTTAAAACATTAATTAGACTTTTGACCTGTTTGTATTGACTGGCACTGTATTGCCATTGAAGTAAATTAAATAAAATATTGCAAAATACAATAGGAAAGGTTTTCACACTGTTCTGTGAAACCTGTTAAGGATTTAGAGCCTAAAGAACACGTCCAACAGTTTTGCAAGCAACATATACAGAATCTCGTCTCACTCCCAAAGAGGCAGTGAGAAATTAACTCACCCAGTCCAGCTCTCACAGACCCCACACCTGCAATATATTTGCTGAAGGATCAAATAGGATTGGGGAGCTGGAGTAATATGGTCAACTGGTCTTCATCCAGGCATGCATCATTCAGTAGGTTAGTATTAAGGGTCAGCAACTGTGAATATGGCTAATTACTTGATGACGGAAATTGCAGGTGAAGACAACCTGCTGCTGAGAAGCACTTCAGTCAATTAACTCTTTCCTAAGCTTAAGCAAAGTGAAAAACTATCATTTGAACATTAAAACTAACAAGTACCTGTCATCAGAGCTGAGAAAAGGTGGCAACACCTTGAATCCAGCGCCCAAGGGCAATGATATCAAAAGCTAAAAAGCTGTTACAGGCAGCTCTTATGGTTTTGGCATTGCTTTGCTTGGTAAACCTTATGTACGTTGGAAAGCTGTTAATATTATGCAATATATATGCATATATTATGCATTATATGTTAATATTAATCTACGTTTGTAAGTGCTGTGTGTACAAACACAAGGGGATGTGTGCATGTATATATATTCACAATATATCTGTCCTGGATACAAATATACTACATTAATGTATATTAATGAATTAAAAAAAAATAGTTAGGCATGTGCTTGTGTACATATATATACCCCTATATGTACACCTCCCACCCACAACCATGCAATTATGTTAGAATAATGGTATTTAGTCAACTCTTTGAAGTCAGAAAGGGCCAGAACTATAGCTGCTCCTGTCTGGCTCCCCTGTTTATCTATCCCATAACCTCTGTGGAAACCTGAGGAATCACGATGGCCCAAGGCAGGCAGTGAGCTGCTGCAGCTCTGTGCTTGGACCAAAAGGCAGGGCCAGAACTGTCAACACTGCTGCTGTCAACCACAACCACTACTGTCCTGACACCGCCCGTAAGCATGTTTCTGCTGCTTGGAGTGCCATGGTAGCAACAGAAAGAAAACTGAGTTTTCAGCTCATGATTCACCCCAAACTGAGTAGAATATAACAAGAAATTAAAAGATATACCTGTAGCTTTGTGGGGTTTTTTCCTTCCTTGACCATGGACAACATAAACTACAAGAATGTTCCAAACAGTTACTCACTAAACTAAAGTCTAAGTTATAGGTGATAAAGATTTCAGGTAGATTCCTTAACAGTATTCTAAAAGCACCATGTTATTTTCCTAAATGAAGGCTAATTATTTTATTATATTACTCTGTGCCTTTTAATATTATTTTTTCATTCTAGCTATGAAAAGATTTGCAGCACTTTACCCAAAGCAATTGCTCCCTTTCCTGCAAACCTTATGTCAGAGGCAATTAAAAGCTGTGGAAGCCAAAACAAAACATCCTCTTAACTGTATTAACTAGAGTTCTCCTGCAGTTTGACAAAATAACAGCCCTGGGTGATTGAAATGAGGAATTTAAAAAAAAATTTGCCTTCTGAAGTCATAATGCTTATGCTCTTGCACTACTGGTAACAGTTACACAGCGTTCTACTTCCAGCCCTACCTACACCACTCTCCTCACTCTGTTGCAACAGGGGTTGAAGAACAAGGCTGAGAGCCTGCAGCAAGAAGTGCTAGTGGACAGGAATGCAGGGGTCAGAGCACGGCCCTGCATCAGTGTCAGCTGAGAAACACATTAAAAACCAGGAAAAATGACAAGGTTTTGGAGCTGGTTTTGTTCTACAGTGTTCAGGATGGAAGCCCATTTCATTTAATGATAAAAGCGGAAACTACTATTAAGACTGGTTTTGGAACAGAATGGCAGCTGGACATGTCAGAAAGATGACACCAAAGAGCAAGGGAAAAAAAAAAAATCAGATTATGTGAGATTTTTTGGCTTATATGAGGAAAGCATTTGTGTCTGTCTGAATTTATTCATGCCATGCTACAGTACTGAAAATTTGTCTGTTACTACTGACATTGAGATGTCTCTATTGATTTCTGTAAATAAAGTGGGCCTGATTCCTCTGCCTTCTCACCCTGGCTTTTCCACTAATGCACAAACAAGTCACTCTTGGGGTACACCAGCATGCAAAAAACCAGTTCTGTTGTTGCTGTTGTCTTCTCAGCACTCAGATGTAGTTACACGTGACCGTGTCTGTAGGGATACAGAAAAGAACAGGCTCCAAGACCACTCTTGTTGTGTCACATAAGGAAGGGCAGTAATTAAACAGAGGTAGCGAGTAGTTCTTTATGGGAATGTCCACAGTGCATTGGCACTTGCCAGAGGGAGAAGGAAGCATCATCCCCCCCTCTGAAGAAATCCCAGTGACACTAAACACAACCGAGAAATCACTCTAATTCGAGCCAGCATGCCTTGTTTACCCCTTACTATTTTTTGACCTCCCTGTTAATACGCCAGTTACTTTGTTGTTGCTACTAGAAAGCAAAAAACCGAAGGCTTAAAAACCCTATCGCCCTGCACAATCGGTGCCTAGGTTCATTGAGAAGGGCTATAAAGCCTTAAACAAGGCCTTTATTTTGTGTTTTAAGAAGTGTCATAAGGAGTTAATAGGACACAGCTGTACAGGCTCTTTCCAACAAGCAGCTTCTGTCGCTTTGGTCACCACAGGTGTCTCTGTAACCTGCAAACTCTTATTACTAGTGTATCAAAGTTGTGCTACTTAATAGATTTCTTTAGTAAAACACAACAAAGCAATTACATGGCTGTTGATCGTCAGTCATAAAAAAAAAAAAAGCCCTCAAACACAGTTTTTCAAAAGAAACTACACTGCAATTTTTTTGTCATTGTAAAATAAAAGAAACTAGAGAATTAAATGGAAAAGCGAACAATGGAACAGCAGGTAGTCAGCTGAACTTAGCCACTACAGATGGTTTAGAAATAGTGTTTCCTTCTCCACCAACTTGTGGGATAAAAGCAAAGGAGGAGGGTCCTTGCTGCCCATGAATGGCAATACCAAAAGACTTAAGCAACTTTCCAGTCTATGTATTTGGTCCCATGAAAGAACCTAGATGTTTCTTTTTCCTCTCTCTCCCTTTTCTTTTCTAAAAAAAACCCTTTTTATCTGTTTTTGCAATGGCTTTTTTCCATAATCTTTAACTCTTCTCTAGAATAACTTAAACTAGAAACATAGCTGCTGATTCATCCAATGACGAAATGCAGAAGGTCAAGTGAGGAATTCCTGTGAAGCACAAGTGGCATTTAAAACGTGTACTGGAAAAAGTGATTGTTCTTTCTCCATGCCCACTTTCAGTAAAGAAACATTAACTATAATTTACATATTTAAGAATAGGGATGCACGAATGCTCTATTCTAGCAAGCCACAAGAGAAAGAAGCATAAATATGTACTTTTAATTGTTCAATAATCAATGGAATCGTGTAAAAAGTGGTACCCTTATCCCAGCCCAAATGACTGTTGTATCTTTTGTTCGAACATCAGCATAACTCTCATCATATATGTAAAACATTAGCCTGGAAAGCTGTTGTCTTCCATGTAAGTACAGGTGATGAAACAAGGTCCAAGTTAGAAAACCAAACAAGCCTGATTTCTAAATATAGTAAGTATAATCATAAAATAATTATTTTCAGTAGATTATGATCAACTGATAAATAACTAAAGAAGAGAGAAGTCTTAATATCAAAGTAAGAATATTTGCTGGTAACACACAAAAGATGTAGGAGGAGGTGGAATCTACAGTTTTTCTATTTCTTTATTCATCAGCAAAGTGATAGACCCTCTAAGACACAGGATAGCTTTTACTATATTAAAACCTATCAAAATAACTGAACATTACCAAAGGAATGGTCTCTAAGAAAAGTATCATTCAAAAAAGCCCTCGTGAATAGCAAGCTTTAAATTTTTTGCATAATCTGTTAATATTCATTTGTCACATAAATGTTACCTTTAAAAGAAGATTTTTCATTAACGAGTAGTTATTATCCCAGAGAGTTCTAATGCAAGTTACACCTACATACATACAAGTAGTGTCACAGAATATTATGGCACTGCAATGCAAAACTGTCAAGAACAAATCCTAGAACTATGTTTGCAAAATAAACTCAAAAAAACCCACAAAACAAAACAAAAAGGAAGTAATTTCTTCAACTATTTTCTCCTGCACAGGGATGAGAAGTCACTTTGTAATGAAAACAAGAAAGGTGCAATTCTCAGTGAATATCAGCCAGCAGCACAGCTTCACTGGTCAGCTAAGAATGAGCATGAAGATTTTAGTTCTAACAGGTATCAAGCAACAAAAGATTTGATACACAGAGATGACACAGATATGAGTCTTACTTGAGAGAAAAGCTGCTCCACTCAAAGTCCAAAGAGTCTTACCTTGCTCTGTTTGCTTCTTTTGTCATGTCCCATGCCCAGGTTATGAAGTTCTGACTCAGGTAGGAGACAATAGATTCAGCACAGAGCATTTGTGAGCAGAAGACGTTGGTTAGAACGCTTTCATCGTGGTGGAGGTAGATAGCAAGAAGCTTTCTCTGAAAAGACATGAAAAAAGATCAGTGAAAATTTCCTTCAGCTATTTAGCCATTCAAAATTCCCACTGCAGATCTGTGTGTTAGTACCCCCTATGGTGTTTATTGAGTGTGCCAAGTATCTCAACGTGCACACACAGGGGAAAAAAAGAACAGATTTCAAGTCTTTGACTTGAAGGTCCATCCCTGCAAATCTGTACATCTTCTCCACTGTTTCCTAATATTTTATTTTGGGTACCAAACCACGATGCATTATATGCTTAGAACATGAAAATAACGACATCTGAATGCAAAACAAAAACCTTATTAACAGACTCAGTTTGAGAAATGGGTGAACTTTTTTTGACTTGCTGCCCAATAAAGACAACATTTGGAACAATTCCCTAAGCAAGGAGCACACCTCTTGATACAACAGCATCTACAATACAAACCAATTATAAACAACCTGAAAAAAAAATGCCAAGAGTATCGTTACCACCTCATCTGTAGCCAAAGAAAGAGGAAAATGGGTAAGTACCAACCCAGCTGTCTACAGTCCCAAAGCCTGCGACGTTACGTGCTGGATGTTTTGGCAGGTCTCCATCCAGCCGGATGATGTGGGGAGGCCCACAGCACATCAGCCTCTCCTGTACTTTGTAAGTTGATGTGTAGCTGGTCAAAAGGCCATGTGTCAGCCCAGCTGGCTACATCTCTCATGGAGATGAGGAGCAAGGTACCTGCACCAGCCCTGGGCATGTGAAAGACACAAGGGAAGGGGTACGGGAGACGTGGATCAAACCCCACACTGAGTTTGTGAGCACTGACATGACATATCATAGCTACCACATTAGCAAAGATTAGATGTTGAGGATGGTGTTTGTGGTCTCTTGAAGTAAAATATTCTGTGCTGTGTTCTTCTAACACCCTACCAAGTAATATTAGAGCCTCTTTGCTAGCAGTGTGGAGCTGTGCTGCGTCCCCATGATAATTTCACACCACCTTTTGGAAAGTGGGTCTATGTGTATGTAAATATAGAAAGGAGACTGAGAAAAACACAGGGAAACTATAAGGCAGTTAAGAACCGTGATCCTGTAACTGATATTCAATGTACTATACCTTTCAGAAAGTTACAACTTTCCATTCCCCCACACCCATCTATATTACTTTATATTAAAATCCTACTTGAACATATTTGCTGAGACGATATTGAAAATGTTATTTTCAGACTTTTATTTAAATTCATTTCAAATCTCTTCATCAGATGTACCACTGAACACAAGATATTGATGTGTATCAATATAGCAAGAGATGGGATGCAATTTTGAGACAAGCTGTCTGCAAAAAAACCTATATGGCTATCAGTTCATATGCTGGCTTTGGATAAAACTTAATGACTGTTTATAAAAAGAATACATTTGAACATTAGACTTTGGGAAACGGATTAGTAATTTGCATTAATGTTTGTCTAATTTAATTTAAATGTTCTTCAGAACCACATACACATGTGCCAGGAAGGGCCATTAATAAGACCAACATGCAGAGATCCATATAAGTGCAGCCAACAATGTTGACTGAAACTAAACTTGAAAATCCAGGGCACTGATGCACAATATCAAGCAATAAACCAGCATTTCTGTGCTGATATTTAATTTAAAAAGAAGAAAGAGGCAAGGGAAGATCAGGCACTGTCTGTTTTTGAGGATCAGCCATTCTGCATTTCAAAGCGTCAATCCCTGCAATATCCAGGTTACTGTGCTAGAATCTCGACTATTATATAGCAGTTGTAAGAGAGGGAGGGCAAAGATGTGTTTACTCAGTGATTAGGGCCTTAGAATAAGCCTCTAGCTCCTAGAGAGACAGCTCACCACTTATTCATTTGGACCAATTCACAAAGCCTAGAAAGATTAAACATCCATGCTGAGAAGACAAGCGAATGCAGACGGTGAAAAAGAAATAAAAATTCTTTAAAAACTCTGAGATGACTTCATTATTTTTTCCACAAGGAAACTTTAGGAAAGTGTTTAGTTAGAGAAAAACCCACATTGACCTCTCTCTAAACCCTTAATCTTTCCTTTGTGGTGGCACTGCTTTGTGGTAAGCGGATGGCTTTGCTCTCCTCTTTTCACTGGGAGCGGATAGAAAAAAAGGCTCTTGAGAAACACTTTTACTTCCAAAGAAACAACCCCATGAAACTGTTAAATATGAGATTCCATACAACGGAATGTTTCAAAATATGTACAGTTTTAGGCTTAAAGATTTAGGGACAAATTTTAGTAAACAGAACAGGCACGTACACAATAGATGTTTACACTGAGCTACTTCAGAAGTGAATGTAATTTTTGTTGCATCAACAAATCTCACCATGCAAAGACTAAACTCCATCACATATAAAAGACTGCACTTGTGTCTGATAATTCATCCAAAATGTTGAGGTCAGGCATAGACATGCGGCTAGGACAAACAAAAAGAGGTAGCAGGAGCAACTGAAATGCTGAAATATGATTTTGAAAAATCTAAGTGGAAGCCAGTGATACTTTTTCCTTGGAAAAACACATTAATGCAAAAGGCTCACAGCCTGGAGTTTGTTGTTGTCGCTGCTGTCGTGTGGTTTGTTGGTTTGGTTTTGGTTGGGTTTTTTTTTTCGTTCGTTTGGTTTTTTTACTAGCACATGGTATTATATATTTATAAGCAGGTTTTTGTTGGGTTGGTTTCAAGCCTTTGAAAAATCAGAGTAAAGTCTAGGATTCTGTGATGATTAAAACTGGGAATTTTTTAGTCAATACTAATAAAATAGGCTTACTAAACTGTTGAACAGTCTTGACTGCCATAAAAGAAGCCAACTAATGAAGCACTAGTCTGTTCCGTGCTAGATTTCTCAAAAATCTGACAACTCAGGTGTTACGTACGTTGCATAAAATCTTAACCAAGAGAAAAAAAAAAACCTGATGGGGAAGAACTGTTACTGGTCCCTGCAAAGTTTGGGGATACTGAAAAGGTGCCAAGTACTAAACAGCTGATGAACTTCCAAAAGCCTTAGGACTTCAGGCTCTTTAAGCCATCAAGAGATGTATTTTCCAGAGTATGTGGATGCTGGAGATCAAGCAGCCATACTCCGGAATTTTCGGAAGGGGCTTGGATTTCCAAACATACTTGGGAGTGTTAAGTCTCATCAACATCAATATGGTCTAAGAGCTTGAACTTTAAGCTCCAGATTTCATTTTATTTCAGAGGAAAAAGGGCCACGCGAAAGAGGTGCTAACTGTTTTCAGCAACTTGGCTACCTAAATACCTTAAAAAAAACTCCCAGACTTCAAACATTTTTTTCTGCAGCCTCTGTTGCTTTCAGACAGCATGAGACTCAGC